>JASDQU010308951.1:68681-110696 GCA_032191745.1 Picea mariana | reverse complement strand
GGTGTCTTCTCTATTACGAAATTTCTCAATACTTCCATGATCTCCCCTTTTAAGCCATCCATATTAGTATCCAACTTAGCTTCCATTGAATCCATCTTAGCTTCCATTGAATCCATCTTAGTATCCAACTTAGCTTCCATTGAATCCCTCATCTCTTGTAGTTCATCTTTGGTTAATGTCTTCTTTTGTAAATCATTCATATCCCTACGCATTTCTTCACCTTCATCAAGAGTCCAATTAGGATTTTCTGGAGGCTTATTTGGTGTAGAAGATCCCTTTTTGGGTGGCATGTTGGCCAAATATCACTTTGAGTCTTGATTTTGAGGTGATTCTGCTAGACAATATTTATTCTGTTCTATCTCCCAAGTTTTGGCCCTTCTGGGTATGAGACTTTCTTTTAGGTAGTTCTCTGATATTTCTTCTCTGCAATTCCACAGGTCTGATCAAAATTGGATGTGCCAAGTGGAATTTATGGTAACTTCCTCACAACTTGCTGATTTTTGGCCTTTCCAGGAGATCTCACTTGTATAGAATGCCCCGCCCAAAATAATTGATATAAAATTTTGAAACTCACACCCAAAATACTAAAGACTGTCCAAGATCCAATGCAACCAGTCCCACTCAATTTGGATACTCTAGTAAGAAGTTATGCTTGTTTTACCTGGAACACCTTCTTGAGGCTAGTCAATAGGACTAGGCAGATACCCTATCTTACACAAGGTGTATCTACCAATTTAGGATGACCCAGAAGCTGAAATTTTTACCACAGGTACCTTGCTAATTTCTGTAAATGGCCTCTGGAGGACAGTGTCTGAAATGTTACAGAAAATTTTTAATAGCGAAAATTCCACAATGACTCATTTTAGGATGATTCCATAACCCTATCTTGTACAGGCTGTCTCTCCGAAAGTATAAGGCCTCAGGAGCTGAATTTTCAACCCAACGTACCTTGATCCATCTACTAAATACCCTCCAAGCGGTTCCTTCTGAAACGTTGTAGAAAAAAAGTTATAGTGAAAATTCCACGGTGTCTCAGATGTAGTAGCGAAACCCCAAGACCTTGAGCTCTGATACCATATGTTAAGAACCAAACATCAATATAGCATATAAAAACCTCAGGAAAAGTACTCAACTCCTTGAAAAAGATATAATTTCAGATAATAAGCCTCTTCGATGGGGCAACCTCCTTTTACTCCACTTAAATGTTCAAGTACAAGATGATTCAAAATGAAAATGTCTCCTTGGTATATATAGGAGACTAGGAGGTATAATTACAAATAATGGCCTAAAGCCGACATAATTAAAATAACATTACTAATCTAAATTACAACTAATGGCCTAAAGCCGACATAAATAAAATAGCATTACTAATCTAATATGCCCCAATTAAGGGGTAATGAGCCAATATTAGGGCTTAACAGTGTTGGTTTGTTTCCATCTTTGATGGGAACTTTTGATTACCCGTCACCTTCTAGCGATGTGAGGCTTATATCGGTTGTTATCGACCAGCCGAGGGCTACAATTTTACAGGTATCATCGTTTCAAACAAACTACTTTAACGACTCATGGAATTTACCTTACCCATCGGCCTTGATGGAGGGGACATGGAATCGTGGAATGCCCATGCCCTTGTCCACGACTAAGGTTACATACAACATTGTCCAACAAACTTCAGCCAACCTTGATCTGGCTCCCCCACAAGAGTTAGATCTAGTTCTCGAGCCTATTTGGGCTCAATATTCTCTTTCCACTCAAGATCCTTTAGACTTGGTCTTTCCCTCTGACGAGGTGATTCTTGAGGTAATGACTGGTCCGGATAGACCTTGGGATGATCTACATCATAGATCTTACTTCCTTCCCAAGTTAAGGAGAATAGAGGCGGGAGAATTTGTTCAACCATGAATGGAGATAATTCTTGTCCTATCAATCCTATGGCTACGCACGAAGTTTATGTCGAGGGTAACATGGAAAGCATTTCTACAACGATTCCAATTGATATCTCTAAAACCCCTGGTGTTGTGAAGAATGTTTTCTTCGGAGAGGATTTCTCCCCTGAAGAGATTTGAACTTACACTGAGTTATTCAAAGCATTTCACGACATTTTTTTCTGTTCTTACGAGGAAATGCCAAGCATCAACCCACCAATTTTCGAGCATGAAATTATGACTTGTCCTGATGCCAAGTTGGTCCAACAAAACTTTCATCCAGTAAATCCTATAAAAGTGGCAGCAATCAAGGAAGAAGTAGAAAAAATTCTCAAATCCGATTGTATCTACCCTGTACAGTTTACAGAATGGGTTTCAAACCCGGTTCTGGTTAATAAGAAATAGGGTACGATTCCCGTGTGTATGGACTTCTGTGATTTGAATAAGCCATGTCCGAAAGAAAATTTTCCTACCCCGTTCATCGATCAGATTATCGATGAGTGCATAGGGTGTGAGGTCTTTTCATTCATGGATGGTTTCTTCGGATACAATCAGATTCAAATCAAACCGGAGGACCAACATAAAACAACTTTTATTTTTCATTGGGGCACATTCGCGTATCGTAAGATGCCTTTTGGCCTAAAGAATGTTGGAGCCACCTTTCAGTGAGCCATATAATTCTCTTTTCATGACCTCAAACACATAGTCGGGGTGTATCTTGATGATCTAGCATCACGCTCTCGCAAGATATCTAATCATCCCACTCATCTTCGAATAATATTTGAGCAATGTTGCTATTATCAAATTCGCTTGAATCCTAAAAAAGTGCAATTTTTGCGTGACATCAGGTCATCTTTTAGGTTTTATTGTATCAACAACAGGGATCATGGTTGATCCTCTCAATGTTGATATGATAGTTCAATTTCATTCCCCATGCACGATACCCCAGCTTCAAATCTTACAGGGGAAAGTGAATTTTCTTCAGCGTTTTTCTCAAATTACGTCGAGATCACTAAAGGGTTTATGCGTCTCTTGAAAAAAGGGGTCCCATAATGTCAGGATGAAGCTTCTCAACACTCCTTTGAAGTTTTGAAACGTGCCCTAATGTCTACCCCTCTACTCCGACCTCCTAATTATAATATAGATTTCTTGTTGTATTTGGTTGCTACGGAGTCGACCATCGACATGGTCTTGGTTCAATAAGATGATCTGCTCAAAGTACACATTAGATATTACCTTATCCAAGGCCTAGTTGGACCAGAAATCAACTACTCTCACGNTCAAAACTTCAAAGGAGTGTTGAAGTTTTGAAACGTGCCCTAACGTCTACCCCTCTACTCCGACCTCCTAATTATAATATAGATTTCTTGTTGTATTTGGTTGCTACGGAGTCGACCATCGACATGGTCTTGGTTCAATAAGATGATCTGCTCAAAGTACACATTAGATATTACCTTATCCAAGGCCTAGTTGGACCAGAAATCAACTACTCTCACGTTGAGAAACTTTCTTTGGCAACTATTCATACTGTCCAACGGTTCCGTCACTACATTTTTCTTCGCAAGACCACTATCATTGTCGTCGTCAACCCTTTCCAATACGTGTTAACATGATGATTCATTGGAGGAAGGATTAGTATATGGATGTTCATCTTATAGGAGTTTGAATTGGATTTTATTTCTGTGAAATCCAAAAAGTCATTGGTCTTTGTCGAACTCATTTCGGAACTCCTGGTCAAGTCTAGTGATATCATGCCCGAAGAGTCACCTATTAAGGGAGATATTTTTCTAATTCCATCTTCAGACCCCTGGTATGTAGATATACTTGTGTATCTTTAGACTTTGAAGTGATCCACTTCTCCTTCCTACGATGAGCGTCGAAAAATTTGACATCAGGCGTAAAACTATCTTATACCCGATGAAACTTTGCATCGTCGAGGCATAGATTTCATTCTTCAGTGATGCCTTATCCATGAAGAAACAAAGCTCATTTTTAATGATTGTCACATTGGAGCATGTGGCGGTCATTTTTCTAGGTTGGAATCAACCCAAAATATTCTACATGCAGGCTACTTCTGGCCTTCGTTAATCAAGAATTATGTTGAGGCGGTCAAGAAGTGCCACTCGTGCCAAATATTATGTCGGAAGATGCGAGCACATCCTGCTCCTATATTTCTTGTCATTTATGTTGGTCCTTTCACCAAGTGGGGGATTGAATTCACTACATGTCACCCGACCTCAGCCAGGAGGCATCGTTACATCATCGTAGTAGTAGACTACTTCACAAAGTGGGTCGAATTTATGCCAACGTTTAGTAATGATGGTGAAACTACGACTCTTTTCATCTTTAATCAGATAGTAGAAAGGTTCGGTATCCCGAAGGATATTGTCACTAACCATGGAAGTCACTTCCAAAACAAAATGATGATTGAGTTAAATTCAAATCTCAGGTTCAAACAAGGACATTTGTCACCTTATTACCTGCAAGAGAATGGTCAGGTTGAAGTTGTGAATAAGTCTCTCAAGACTATTCTTCAATGAACAATCAATTCTACCAAGTCAAATTGGCATTTGATGTTATATTCAACATTGTAGGCCTATCAAATGTCTGTGAAGACTCCCACCAATTTTTCACCTTTTCAACTCGTATATGGGCTGGAAGCAATCTTACTTATTGAGTGGCATATTCCTTCTTTAAAGTTGCCAGTGGAATTACTGCCGGACACTTCACCGCTTGAGAAGAACCTTCTATATCTCGAGCAACTCGATGAGAAGCATCATGATGCAGCCTTAGATAATGAGGCTCATAAGAAATGAGTCAAGTGTCAGTATGATTGGTCTGTTCATCCTTGGATTTTCTGCGAAGGAAATCTTGTCCTAGTCTATGATCAAGACAAAGATCCCATGGGGGCAGGCAAGTTCAAACCCATGTGGTTCAAACCGTTCATTGTGAAATAGGTATTGAAGAAGAGCACTTATCGTCTGGTTGATTTTGAAGGAAACGCCTTGGAAAAGCCTAGAAATGGGCTCTACCTCAATAAGTACTACTCTTAGGTTGGTCACCTAGGTGACTTCTTGTACATATGTATAACTTATTATACATTTTTGTCCTATTTGTTTTGTGGACGTGTAGTTAGTTATGTCTTCCTTTTCATTGTGGCAGATGTCAAGTGAATCAGAGGTGTATTTTGGGTTTGTAGACATCTCTAGTCGGCACACTCAGAGGCTTTCTTCTGCAGCTTGGGTGATTTTCTCACCTGGAGGCCAGTTGTTATCTTCCGGAGGTATTTGTCTAGGCGACGCCATAAACAATGTTGTCGAATATAGTGCACTGATAGAGTTGCTTCGTGACGTTGGGTCACATGGCATTTCTCATGTTTGGGTCTACCTAGATGCTCAGTTGGTTGTGTCTCGGTTAAATGGGGTTTACCACATTTATGATCCCACTTTGCACCAACGATTGCTTAGGGTACGTCTCTTAGAACAATATTTCAATTACATTACGTATATCCATGTTCCTAGGAGATTTAATAATCTAAAAGATACTTTAGCTAATCAAATTTTAGATTGGCATGTTGCACACACATAAAACAAAAGCACACACATACACGTGTAAATACATTTGTAAAAAAAATGTCATCCATAAGAAAGAAAAGATGTAAATATGTGTGTGTGTGTGTGTATCTCCAAAAATAGTGTCACGAGTACATAGGTGGGCATGAAAGCCTCAAAGGTGTTCAGTATACATCGTTGGGATTATTCCCTCAAAAAATACATATAAAAAAAGTTCCCTCGGCACATCAATGGTCTAGGCTATCTAAGTACGGGGCCTATTGGACCTGCTATAGTGTACAATGATGTTGGCCAAACGCCGGAATAACTGGACCCAAGTCCGAGGTACCCATACTACATGAGGCTGCATAGAAGGGGGGAGATCCTCGATCTTTTCCATAGGTACAACATGAGTGAGTGCAGTGAGATTTCACTCCACTCATCGTAGAACTCTATCAGCTTCTCTGGCTAGGGGTCCCCCTGCAAATGTTGGTCATCCGACTGCTGTTGGTCATGCCTCAGGTTGAGGACGTTGTTGAGTCATAGAGAACTTCGTTGGTCTCACAGATCCCACATATGTACATAATAGATACACAAGTCAGTACTCTATACACCTATAAAAAGGATATATACTAAAATTAAAAAATTAAATAACTTTAAAAAGTATGCTACCTATCTCGCCTTGCTCCTTGTCGAGAGGTACAAGAATGTCTGGATCTTTGGTGAAATTGATCTAGACATATGGGTAATCCTCGATCACCAGGATCTGTCGTGCCCACCAGTAAAAGAATTTGTCATCGAAGGCCTCTATGGTCCTCCCTCCACACTGTCGAGGAAGGAATGCTACCCACCTGGTCATTGCTGGGAAGGAGGCTACAAGACCCCATACCGTCTCTCTCAGACTAAGACTAGGCACCCTCTCAAAGAAGAAGGAGAAAAAAATGGGGCCGAACCTGAAGTTATTGTTGGTACACCACCGAAACATTGTAAGATGTCTCTTCAAGCATATCAACATGGTCAAACTCTAGTAAACAATGTTGGCCTCCAAACACTGAATGGCACAATGCATGCGTGCCCAGGAAGCCTAGTGAAGGGCAGTGGATCTAGTAATCCACCTGATCAAGAGTAAGATCACACATAGAGATAGGCTAGTGATCTTGTGGATTAGCAACTGAGAACCTACCTTCTTAGTGTCAGCCTCACAGTACATATGAATGTAATCCTTGATGTTAAAGGGCCTCGGAGGAAACGCCCTCAAGTTAATTGGTTCCCCTCTAAAGTTAACTGGTTCCCCTCTCCTCGAGAGGTTAGTCAAGAAGTATATATCCTTTATAGTTGGGGTCAATGATTGACCCTCTAGCATAAATTCCTCTGCATCAGGATGTCAATACCCAAAAGAGCATTGAGAAGCCTAGGTTGTGCCCTCATGAACGGACACTGGAAGAACTTCCATAGACCACATTGTTTCAGTGCGTCGATGGATATAGGGTACTCTTCGACCAAAATATCAATTTCCTCATGCTCCCTCTCCCTTCAGTGAACACACATCCCATTTCATGGAAAAATGGAGGAGATTCAGTACTTGCATTTTATTTTTTCAAAGTCTTCCAAGGTGTACACAGAATGTTTTGTACACAGTAGCATATGTACGTGGGCTGGTGGTTTCATGCCTGAGTACATACACGGGTTGGCCTTGGACAACCCGTGTACACGCAGGGACGCTCTTTTTACAAGAGTGTGCCCCCTCAAACCCTAAAATTAATGCATAAAGAATGAATTGAATTGCAAGAGGGAGTGGTTTGTACTTACTTGGTCCAAGTAGAAGGTTGTTTTGTCCATTGAAGCTCCTAAAATCTACTCTTTTAGAAAAGGGGTATTTTCACCTTTTGGTCAATTTTCAAATTGCAATGGTAAAAATTAGCTGTCAACTTCTATTTATAGACTTTTTTGGCCCTTTTTCCCCTTTTTGACCCCCTTTGTCATTTTTTTCTAGCTTGGTGATCACTTTATTCCACTTCTGAGTTTCTTATTGTTCGTTCTGATACCCTTTTTCTTTCGGTTTGGTAATTTTTGGGATGGGTCACTTTTTGGGTATCCTTTGGTAAAAGTCATTTTTCCAACTTTTTACATATAAGTTAGGATTTCATTTCCACTTTCTGCATCTTGTTGTCTTTTTCTCTTTGCCATAGGATCAACCCCACCGAAGTACAACACAAAACCTTCATGGCTTGTCTAGAAGTGTCGTTATTAGGTGGTAGAGTGTACCTTTACATGTATGCCCTAGGTAGATCCTTTTTGCATTTTGGCTTCCATGTTGTTAGTAATGACTATAGGCTTGGGAGTCCTTGTTATTCCTATTATGATTAAAAGATAAAGCCTCATTTATTTGATGCACCATCATCCTAGGCCTTACCCTCGGGACTCCCAAATGAGCACGCTTTGTTGTCTTTCAAGCTCGCTTCGAAAATTGAAAGCAACATATAATGAGACTATATTTATTCTTTTTTATCTCGTCTAGATTAACTGATAAAAGTAGCCCCTGAAGTCTTCTTTAATCCCTTTTCAGACTCTCTAAAAATGAAAATATTATCGAGCGATCTTGTTTCCCTTCACGCTTATAATATCCCCCGGTAGTGCCCTAGTTTTATTATGAATTGTAATCATGTTTATAGGCTTTTGAGCCAAGTGTATATAAGTTGGTGGGCTTATGTGTTTATTAGGTTAGAGAGCTTAAGTGTTAAAGGCCGGGAGCATAATTTTGTATATGTAATTATGTAGATAATTAATAAAATATAAACATCGTTGTGTGTAGACCCACCACGAAGAAAGAGTGATGGGGGACTAAGCTTCCACAAGGTTGGGTAAGGGAGGAGGCTAAGTGTGTGGGCCTAGAGGATAAGCTAGGGGGCTTACCTCTAAAGGGGATAACAATTTATTATTATTTCCTGAAGGCTAAGGTGGACATGTTGAGTGTTGTTCAAAGTTTCTGTAAAGGGAACATGTGCCAAGTGGAACTCATGTGGCTCCAGGAAGACAAGTGTCAACCTGGGTGAATACAGTTAAAATTGATGAGCTAGAAGTGTTTGGGGTCATTCTTCCAACCTCCACAGGAGTTTGCTAGTCATTCGATCATCCGAAATCTGAACCCGTTTTGCGTATGCAATCGACCTTTGTGTTGTTTCTTGGTCAAGAAACCAATGAGAACCCGTGGGAAAACTGACGGACTGAGCCACGTCTTTCGTGAAGCTCGAGCATCCTGTATATGTTTGTATCGTGTGTGTGTCATAACAGTTGGATATTGCGACCACAAATTTCCTCGACTAAGGGTGGCTTGTTGTCGTTGGTTGTTTCTTATTGAGTCGTGTTGTGACTTAGTGTGGACGGTTGTCATTTTTGGACATCCATACCCAATTTCTAGTTGTTATTGTCATCCCTGTGTGAATGAGTGTTGAACCACTATTGTTTTCCTCACCTGGTTGGAGCTTAGTCGAGGAGTGTGTTGAAGAAGCGGGTTGTCAGGCCCATGGTAGAAGAGGCAGTTTTCTAGGCCTGTAAGCAACTCTCTCCAGGTGAGAGAGTCTGTTGGGAAGTGGTTTTCTCCCAGAGAGAGTCCAGCACCAACTATAGAGCTCTGAGAATTCTTGATCTGGCCTATTGTCGAGACCTAAAGAGGGAGGTGAAGCAACCGATGGAATTTTCTTGTGAAGGTGTATATTCCCAGGTGGAATAGGCATGTGGGGAATGAGATTCCATGAGTAGTGGGCGTAAGAAGGCTCCTAAAGAGAATCATTCTTGATGCTTTGTGCAGTTTCTTGTAACCACAACCTAGTATAGGATTCCCTTTCTCTGGGTAGAGCTTGGTCCTAGCTCAGGGGTGACCCACTGCTGAGCATGATGAGCAACGTGGTCTATGGCTGGAAGGTTTGTGGAAGGTCTGCACATAGTTGGTGGATTTACCCCAGCTAAAGATAAGTATCAGTATGTGCTTAGTTTATATGTTATGCATGTTTGTGCTACTGATGCTTGAATTTTATCATGTGTTATGTTGCATGTATGAATTGTTGTTAATTCTATTTAAATCTGAATGGTAACAATAACTCTATGTTAAAATGTGTTAATTTGATTTAATGCATATTATATATATAAGTGTATATTCCGTAGTAGTGGCATTGCCTGGCCTTTGGGTGGTAGAGGATGTTACAAATTGGTATCAGAGCAGCCAAGGCTAAGTTAAGGTTGTGTAGGTGGCATTGCCCGGCCTATTGGTGGCCGAGAATGTTACAAATTGGTATAAAAGAAGCCAAGGCTAAGTTAAGGTTGTGTAGGTGGCATTGCCCAGCCTGTTGGTGGCCGAGGATGTTACAAATTGGTATCAGAGAATGGTTAAAACACTGAGCCTAGATGGGCCATGTTAGTGGAATTTGAAGCAATATTTTCGGAAGGATTTGTTGTCGAAATGGAAAAAACTCAACTTTTGACCCATGGTTTCAATGTTGAGCCTGGATGGGCTGGATAAGTGGTCATTGGACTCAAGTTTCAAGTGGAAATTATGTATGGAGGACCAATTTCGAACCTCAGAACCTTCCTGAGTGCCAAGAAGTTACCTTGGTCCTGTTACAAAGCTCAGGAGGAGTAGCGGTGTCGTAAAACCATGACAAAAGTTATATTGGGCCACAGAGTAATGTGGACCTTAGGATATATTCGGGAGAAGGAAAATGCTTCACGATCGTCAGATCTGGTAATGTTGTGAGGCAGTTAGACGTGAATTCCTTTGGAAATCCACAGAGTAACAGAGTCTGTTCTGTGCCATAGGATCTGTTCGGAAGGAAGGGAAATCCCTTACAACTGTCAGATCTAGAGAAGGTGTAGAAGGGTTAACCCAGAATCCCTTCGAACTTCACAACTTCAATGAAGTCTGATGCCAGAAACAAGAGAAGGGTTGAAGCCTGAAGCTCTGAAGTGGATATACACTGTAGATCTAGAGAGGAGAGCTCAACCATTAGATCAAGCCAATGTTAAAAGGTCAAACACAGTAGTGAAGGGAAACATCTCCCAAAGAGCTGAAGTAGTGAGTAATGATTATGTCACTTATATTGATGTGGACACAAGGGATGTGTGCCATGTGTCAGTGGGTTTCGAACCCATGGAAGTTTGAAATTCCATATGGAATGTGACGTGTGACACCCATATGATTGGGCCATGAGTCAGCCGCTAGTATTCCTCCATGCGTCTTTCCATATGAGCATGGCTAGTGGGGTCGAGGTTACGTAACGTAGTTAAAGGTCGGAGGACCCACACTGGCGTTGATCACGATACATCAAGATCGATGGCCAGGAGGCATTGCAAGGACCCAAGTTGCATAGGAGTTAATTCTCCAAGGTGGTCCCACAATCCAATCCATGGTTTCACCGAGGGGTTACGTGTCAACATCGAAAGAATTGTGGGACAAAAGGCATGTTACTCCAAACCACTACCGCATGCCCCCGCAATTGGAAAATGTAAGTAATGTGACATAATGATGTCACCAAAGGTTATTGGTAATGTTCATAGATTAACAGTTCGGATGTGTGGATGCGAGATCCTCCGAAGCTCTGAAGTCCTGAAGGCCCGGAACTCAGACACCTGAGTTTCCATAGTAAGTGTCAGTCATCGAATAATTAGTAGACATGGACGGTTGATCTTCCCTACATCACAAGTTTGGTAATCTAGAACTTCGAGAGATTGTTGTGTGGTGCATTGAAATCTTCTGAAGCTGAAGGCTGAAGGCCTGCGTAAGCACTTATTGATATAGCGCTTGGTAACGACCCATGATCACATGGGTTGGGGACTGAGAGAAAGGGGCTAGTGCCCAAAAATGATTACAGAGCAGAGAAGAGATCGAAAAGAAAATGAATTTTGAACATTTTCTTAAATCAGATTGGTTTGAATCCGTAAACTGGTAAAGTATTGAATAAGTTTCAATTGTTTCTCTTCTTTGAGTTTTCGAGTGAAAGTAGAGCACATTGTCCACAAGGAGTGTGTTGGCAGAGCTAATTTAACCTGAGACAAGATCAGTAGAGATATCATTGAACCTTCATCAACAGAACTGCAAGAAGTGCACAAGAAGAACTCTGTGTTGATTTCAGAGAGAGATAGGGTCACTGAGAACTATGTAGGGATATTCCAGGTGGGCATCGACCGAGTGCAAGTGTGCATAGAGATAACTCTTTTTCGAGTTCAGGGAGAATATTATCAGAGGAATATACTCACAGAGTTGCTGAACACTATGTAGAAAATGCTCAACAAGGTGTGCTTTGAGTAGAAGGTTGCCAGGAGGGCACAAAGTTTTCCTTTGAAAGGAAACAGAAGGGTTAAGACCCTTAGGAGACTGAGTAAATTGAAAATCACAGAATAGATAACACTTACGAGAGAAAAGACAAGATCCAAGAGGTAGACTCGTGGGAGAAAGGTCAAAGGCCGAAGCCTTTGAACACTGACAAAACTCTTCCAAGGCAGAAGAATTCAAAAGCTCAGGAGGAGGAGCGACAATAGATGTCAAATCAGTTGTGAGAAGAAGTTTGGACCTTCAGATCAAGAAGGGAACATGGTGATAGATCATGAACTCCAAGTGAAAAAACTATGGGAGAATGCGAAGGACAAAAGTTTGAAATTGTCGAATCCCAAATAGCTGAAGCAGCTGGGAGTTGTTGATCTGGGTTGGACAAATTTCACCATATCATGAGATTCGAAGGATCGTACTCTGGGGTTTCTGAGAATTTGTGTTTCAGAATATCCTGAAGCGTCGAAGTCCTAAAACGATGAGAGTCGTCGATGTGAAGGAGGACACGCGGCGCCAGATCTAGAACTTCGAGTACGGTCTTATGAAGGAAAGGGCTAATGAAAAAGGGGCTAGCACCTGAAACTTGGAGTTTTAGAAGCGCGTAGGAATAGCTCATGGGTTTGTCAACATACAAAAGGAAATGGGACCTCTGTATAATTGCTTTGGGTTCAATCACGAGCTCGAAGATTTAATGCGACTTAGAAGTTTGAAATATCCTTTGACCGGGAGGTCAGAAGAACCCGCTAAAGTAGGGGCACTGCATCGAAAGTTCTCAGGGAAAAAATAGTCATGTACGGTGACTACAATGAGAGCACAAGAAGATTCAGGAACCCAGGAAGAATTGAAGACTTATGGGTTCAGCAAGGAAAAGTTGCACATGGGAAAGAAATTGCTGCAATTTATGTGGCAGCTAGTATGATTATGGCTTTTTGGGTCAGCCAGAGGAAAGAATGCTTGCATGTTTGCAAGTGTTGTTGGTGATGTTGTTGCATACGAAAGGAAGCAACGAAGAGCTGAAATATTCTACTGCCATCAAACTTTCAGGTAGTATAAAATTTATTAATGGAAGTCATGCAGGTATGAGTTCTTATCACTCTTTTTGCATAATTGTTGAAAGGAAATTTTTGTACGAATATCCTCAACCAGAGTTATTTTATAAAATCACAGGATTATATTATTGAATGCATAGCACTGGATGTGGTTAAGGCTGGAGGCTTGTATTAATTCAAATCCTTTTAGCTTCTGAATGCACACACTGACATAGTAGAATGTCATGTTAATTTGGTTATGGGGTAATAACCAAAGAATTAAAGATAAGAACTAGTTATAGGAATGAATGCCAGTAAGCTAGTCATGTATGAGACCAGGACCTGGTTGGATATGGAAAGGTATGTATATGGAAAGGTTATGAGTCACACAGGTACTAAAAGATTCCTAATTTCAAATAAATCTTGGGCTGCAACCATTTTTCTAACACTAATGAACACCACAGATTTATATTCTTGGTGTATTGTTCGTATTGAAAAGGAAGGCATCCAATTAATTGGGAAGACAATAGGAAGTGTGTGGAGAATGTGTCAACACATTGGCCAGAATTGAAACTTATGGATGGTGAGATACATGACTGAGATAAAGAGAATTATCTAATTCAATGGAAGGTGCACTGAATAAATATGCATTGAGAATTGCACTCATGTATAGTAAGTGATGGAATTGTATACTTAAATGCACTTTTCTGAATGCATTTTGTGAGTGCATGTATATATGTTTTTGGCATGGAAATAATTATACTAATGGCTGAAATGTTGCCAACTCATGAAGTTGAGAACATTTCAGGAACTGTTAAACATTGCAATAGGAAAGTTGCAAGCCAAGTAGTCACAAGAATAGAGACTACATAAAATTTTATGTTCAGAAAATTGAAATAATTAACTTACTGTTATTAATTATGAACATGCATATGCATAGAATGATGAGTCATTCTATTTCGTTAAGTTGTTTGGTAATTGTGATTGAATTTCTAGGTACAGGCAGTTCTAATATCATTGCATAAGGTGTTGTACATGTTGAATTATGATGTACAGGAAATACTGATAAATTGTTGGCAGTATGCAAGATGAAGTCTGGTAGGAAAATGGTATTCAATTTGGTGCCTATGGAAAATCACAAGGACAGTTGCATTCATAATATGGAAATAGCCAAGATGAATTATGAAATAGAATTTCATGTTTTCAGGGAAAAGTTGAATTCCCTTTTGAACTAATTGAAGCTCCTAAATGAATTATTTTATGTTTTCTCATGATAACTGTATGTGGGTGATGCAGATGAGATGATGTTGATTAAAGTTAGAATTTTAATTACAAAGAGTAGCTTGATAAGATGTTGATTGGAAATATTTGAGGACAGTTGGAACTCTGGGAGCCACGGTGCTCTAAGACTTCCTGAGCTGGCATGTTGTTGAAGCCCAAGGAAAGGGAGGTGTAGTAGTCGATGGACTGTGTGACAGTGAAGGTGTATGATGTAGACCCCCCTACCTCTGCCTCGATAGGGCCCGCTGACCTCCTGGTCAAGGATCGTTCTTCAATCTATCGAGCTGAAGCAACTCTTCGATTCCCTGCTGGAATCCTGATATCTGATCCACAGGTCCTTTTATGAAACTCCACGAGAATGACTAAGCACCAAGCGCAAGCCTCACCTCCACATGACCACGGACTATGACCTCATGCCTACACAAAAGGTTCTTCGCATTTTGGTACCCCGAGTGTTCTGCATACAAGTCACCCAACTCTCTTGAGTCCCGATCTCTCGATTTTCGAATCCTCCTGGAGACCAAATCTGACGGTCCTGCTTTCTCCTCGATCTAACAGCTCATATCACGTCGGGGTTTCCAATATCGGGATTTTGCATATTGCGAGGCTGAAAGAATTTCTACCTCCATTCTCTCGATCCCCGAAATGCTGAAATTCCTCCTAGACAATCAAACGGTCCAGATTGCTCCTTGATCAACGACTGTGAACTTTTCACGAATTTGTGTTTCGCGAGTTTTCACAAACTTTCCCTTTGACTTCTTCAAGTCCCGAGTCAGTGAAATGTTGATCAGCCGCCATGCGTCCCTTTCTGATGGGCGGTCCCAATGATGTCAAGACTTCGCATATCGCAAAATCACCTCTCCCCGTGTGCACTCAGATCTGTTTCTCTTGTGCACTCTCATGTATGCCTGAACGTGAAGTTCAATGGTCCAAATCTTCCCTCTACATCTTATCCAATGGTTGTTGTTCTCCTGCTTCTGAGCTTTGGCACCCTTCTTCCCTGAATTGGAATATTTCGACGCTTCAAAGGCCTCGACCTTTGCTTCATCTACACACCCTGACGACTTTAGGTCTTGGCTACATTCTAAAATTTCTATCCCTCCTGAGATTCAACTACTCAACGCAGCCTCAGCCCTAGCACATTCCTTGTGCTCTGTGCGCAACTTCGTGTTGTTCCTCCTAAACTTATCTGTGGCTTGGACCTAGATGTGTCTCAGCCTACTTCTCACTTCTGTTGGGAATCTATGCACAAAAGGCACTATTCCTCCTGAGATTTGGAACTTAAAACAAGTTCCCTTCTCTGCACGCTCCTTATGCTTGACTAGCCTCCTAATGGTTGTCTTTCAACACTTCGCCCGAGTGTTGGCCTGGTGCACTCTTTGCACAGGTCTTCCTCCAGAGTGTTCAGCAACTCTATTTTCCTCCTTGAGCTTCAACTACTCGGACCTCAAATATCTATGTCTCTTTCACTCCTCGAAGGGCTATAAGTAACCCCTTGGAAACTTATGCTCAAACACTCCTTGTTGGGCTGACAGAGTATTCAGTAACTCTGTAAGTTTCCTCCCCTTAACACTTATCTTATATCTGAACTTGAAACAAAGTTATTTTGTGCACTCCTTGCACACGCTCGATGCCCACCTAGCAGAGCTTCATAGAATACTCAGTGATTCTGTCTTTTCTCTATTCCCTTCTCTGCACAGTCCTACCTCCAAGGTGTTCAGTAACCTTGAGTCTATGACTTCTCTAGTGCGCCCTCCTAGTGTGTTCTTTCCTGAATTCCATAGAACTCAAATTTGCACTCTTTTCACTGGCTCATAGAGTCCTCAATACTCTATCATGCACTCCTTGCATTTAGCCACAAAGAACCCAAACTGAAATTAGAAAACTCACAGATAAGGAATTCTATCTATCCCTGTAGATGAAACCTATTCATACACATATACATCATATGCATGTAAACATATAAAATACATTCACCAAATACACTTAAACACACAAATAATCTCATGCAGGAAAAACTGCTCTTTGTATTAATATGAATGTCCAATTACAATATGGGTAAGCTCGGACTGCAGCAGCGTCTCAGCTCTCTCCTCTCTAATCTATCTCTTCTATCCTCTTCAAAAACTAAATTGAATCTAGATACAAAGATCTTTTACAAAAGAGGGGCTCCTCGATCCTTTCCCTCCAAGCTACCTACTCTCATTAAATTAGAATGAATTACATTTAATGGTTGTCTAGTTCGAATCAGATCTATATCTCTCAGCCTGTCAACCATTAAAGGTGACTCTATCTATAGCCTACACAAAGGCATGGCTTTGTCTCTTCCATCCTTACAAACATTAAATTACAATTTTAAATTTTAAATGAGGGATGATGCCTCTCTCCTCCATTGAATGTGCACTTTGATGTGTTGTCTAGCTGGCGCATTGTTGGGTTGGAGCGTTGCTCCTGTATCATACTCCACTGCTACGAACAATTCATGAGCCCTTGCTCATGAGCTTCCCAGATCTGTTGAAATCCACCTGGATCCCAAACTATTCTTTGGAGCTATCCATTTGCTCCACTGCTTTGCTGTTGTTGTTTCTTCTTCCCTGCTGCTCTTGCAGACTTCCTTCTGCTCAGCTTCCCTTTGTTGTTTGCTTCTTGCGCTGACCTAAACATCAGCCTTCTTATCTTTTCAACCACTTCTTCCAGATTCTCCAATGGCTCATTCTCTTTATGCAGTATCCTTGGTTGCACTTCTTCCCTGCAAATGGGTAGATCAACTTGATCCCCCTTGCGATTTTGTCCATCTCTTGTGGCCTTAGCTTGCCACTCTGCTGCAAAGTTCAACTCTGTAGTCTCATCACTGAGTTATTTCTCATCTTCTCTTTCTGGCAACTTTGCTTCTACCAGTTCTCCTGCTGGTGCATCTCCAACTTCCTCTAGATGCTCCCCAGATTGGAATTCTGCTTCATTTTTTGTTGCAAGCTTCAGTGCAATTGTCATCATTTGTCCAGCTTCCTGGCTGGAATTTCTGAGCAATTTTGTCGAGTTATCTTCTCTTGCAATCTACATGACTATCTTCTGGCATTCATCTACTGGCTCTATATTGTTCAACCAATCCTTAATCATCTCTAACTCCTTCTCCCATGGAGTGAGAATATTAACTGCATGCTCTTCTTCTATTGGGGAAGATATAAACATCTACTCCATTTATTCTTCCTCTATGATAGTCACTGCTATTTTTCATTCTGTTGTTGCATCTGCAACACACGCTTTGGCCTCAACTGGTCTACTTGGTAGGAATATCTAAATTCTCCCAATGATCAGAACACTCCTCTGATCTTCCCTCTCTGTCATCACTCCTTATTGATCTGAACTCACCTCTGGGTTCATGAGACTATCAAATAGTTTCATCTCCTCTCCCTTTCCCACTTGGCAATCTAGGATTTTTTCCCTGCCCTCCTGGTATTCTATGAGATCCTCCAATGATCCCATCTCATTGCTCTCTACGAAACCTGAAATTTCCTCACTACTAACCTGGCAGTTTCTGAGACCCTTCTCTGATCTCTTCTGCTCATCGTCACTGAGATTCTTCCCAATTTTTGGCTCACAGATATGAACCATATCCTCTTCACCTCTGAGGATTTTAACATACCTTGGCCACATTCTCAATGCCTCTTTTGTCCTCTGGCCAACAATTTCTTGACTAGCCACTTCACCTTCTTCTTCATGGGCCATTCGTAGACCCAATGCACCTTTGCATCCTGTTGCATCTTAAATGAAAGCTTCTCCATTTGTGCTCTTATCTCTCTGATCTCTTCATCTATCTCAGGCTTTATTTTCTGTTGATGGTCTTCTCTTGGACCACATTCATGGCCTTCAGTAGCCATCTTCTTCCTCTACCTGTTACCTACAAAAATCAATTCTATGCAAGATCTCCTCTATCTCCCTCGCCTGAAATATACAGATGAAATTATGCTCTGATACCACTTTATGGTATCAAACTATCTCCATTCACCGTCTCCCCTTTACCTACAATCCACAGACAAAATATTAGGCTTTGATACCACTTGATGGTATCAAACTATCTCCATTCACCGTCTCCCCTTTTCCTACGATCTGTAGACAAAATATTAGGCTCTGATACCACTTGATGGTATCAGACTATCTCCATTCACCGTCTCCCCTTTGCCTACGATCTGTAGACAAAATATTAGTCTCTGATACCACTTGATGCAGGCCCCCCTACCTCTGCCTCAGCAGGGTCCATTGACCTCCCGGTCAAGAATCGTTCTTTAATCTATCGAGTTGAAGTAGCTCTTTGATACCCTGCTGGAATCCTGTTATATGATCCACGGGTCCTTTTATGAAACTCTACATGCGTGACTAATTACCAAGTGCGAGCCTCACCTCCACACAACCACGGAATATGACTACATGCTTACACAAAAGGCGCTTCGCATTTCAGGATCCTGGGTGTTCTACATACAAGTCACCCAACTCTCTTGAGTCCCGATCTCCCGATTTCTGAATCCTCCTAGAGACCAAATCTGATGATCCTGCTTTCTCCTCGATCTAACAGCTTAGATCGCGTCGGGGTTTCACATATCGCAATTTCACGTATCGCAAGGCCGAAATAATTTCCACCTCTGTTCTCTCAATCCCAAAAATGTCGAAACTCCTCCTGGACAATCAAACGGTCTATAATGTCCCCAAGGTCGAGCCCTATTGTAAATCATGTTTATGAAATGAATTGTAATTATGTTTTTTATAGGTTGGTGAGCCAAGTTAATATAAGCTAGTGGGCTTATGTGATTATTGTTATCGGACTAATCGGTAGGTGTGGACACTAATAGATCTCCCTATATCCACCTAGATCTAGAACAAAACACACCAGAACATGACACTTTCCTTAAGTTTTAGATATTGAATTTACTAACTAAAGAGGGATAGGTGACATACCGTTTAAATGTCGCTTCCTCTCGCCATCGCCATCCTAGCTCTGTTCCAACACTCATACAATGATGAACCTGCAAAAGAACCCAACCAACCAAAGTGATAGTAATAGCATAAACTCAATATAAACCTATGTATGTGATCAAGGAATCATACAATAAAACACAACACGATTTATAGGAAAGAATCATATTACTGTATCATATTAAATGTGAAAGAGAGATTACAATCGTGGCCTTGATGTCGTAAGGTCCCTTCCAACTTTCCTTTGTTCCCCACACACTTTCACTGCAAGAATTCTGAGAGCACATATCTGATAATATTCACAATCTATCTTGACAAAGGCAAAACTCAAAGACACTCCAACCAAGCTAATAATTCCAAGCCAAATCCAACTTAGCCAATCCCAAAAGCTAAATTTCTCCATGAGAGCTCCTCTTCTTTTATAATTTGAAGAGGATAAGGTGAGGAGGTTAGGATGATCCCACTAAATCATGAAAGTGAGTAAGATCCAAACCATTCGGATGCCACCTCACCATGGAAGTTTCTCCTTCTAGAAGATTCGAGAAAACGCTCGTTTTTCCCACGTGTAAGTATTCTCGCACCCTGCCTATAGAGCAACCTGCAAACCTATCGCAACCCAGCTATGGTGCAACCCACGAGAATCAGGCATTCTTGCACCTTGCCTATATAGCAACCTGCGAACTTCCTTTTTTATAGGGTTTTTACAAAGGAAAATGCAACTTCTTTTCTCAAGAAAAGTTCTTCTCCCTTCTCTCTTCAGGAACTTAGGCCACTGACCCCTCTGAAGGCAAAAGATAGGTTTACATCATTAACGGTCATAGGGATGATGAAAATAATGTGTAATAGAGAGCCCCCCAAAGTATGAAGTTAGAACAGAGTGATAGTTGAAATACTTTTTCGAGTGTGTGTAGGGAACAAGAAACAGTTGGTCGGAAACCTGCCAACAAACAAGGAAAAACAATACAATAATATATCATCACTAAGGTAGGCATTCCCATACTCAGAATACAAATGAATCAAAGCATAAATGATGACATGCGAAGATCCATGTCAAGTAAGACAAGTCATGGCCACCAAACATACACTGTGGATCCATGTCGATATGACTCAAATCTGAACATAGCCACCAAAAATACACTGTGGATCTATGTGTTAAAGACTCAAATTTGAACATAGCCACCAGACATACAAAGTGGATCTATGCAACAATATAATCTGAATATACTCAAACGCAACCTGAATCTGTGAGAAAAGATTCAGGGTCTTCATCTCCACCACTCTATAGTACGAATCTAACCATGTGAATACATGTGTCGAAGTCGAACATGGTAGAAACCACTTGATTACTAGTCATTAGCGTATACCATTAAAAAGTGCGAGGGAAATCACCATTAATGTCAATGACTCCCAAGGTACCTAAGTACAATCTGAACGAATGTGAATAAATGAGCTAAAGTTGAACACTCGGTTGAATCTCTCGATCAGGGACCAATGATGTGAATCCACTGTCGAAAGAGAGGAAACCTGCCATTGAGGCATGCAAGTTCCAAGGTACTAATTGGTTTCTAAGTCTAATTCTTGGATAATGAGTTGAAGTTGACAGGAAAAGACTCGTCACAGGAGGGCCTTAATGTATCCCCCATCAATGACACGAAACGGGTAACAAGATTTGATGTAGGTCAGAGTAACAAGTGATTCAAGACTGACTCAGGGATGGCCGACGCAATAGAAGGCTTAAAGACTACAAAAATGGCCGACGCAATAGAAGGCTTTCTGGGTTGAATTTCTCTTTGAACATATTGACGACACGGAAACTGTCTTGGAAATACTGACTCAACAACAAGGATCACAGACCAATTTGTAATCTTATAAAGGAGTATGATCAAGAGACAAGCGGATTTCCCAACTTAGACACAAAGCGAGTGAAAGGGTATCATGTTCAAAAGTGACTCTTCCATAGAATACAGGTTTAGATACATTTATTTCCCAATTTCCCCCCCACCATTTATGGCGAGTACCTCTTTATTTTTACGCAAGCTTGAGGAGGATAACATATGCTTGTAATGTAAGCTCATCCTTCGAATGAGTCCCTCAGAGTATGTTTAACGAACCCTAATAAGAAGTGGTTTGGTCTCGTATGGGCCTTTCGATGTTTGTTTAACGAGTCCAAAGAAAGAAAACTCAGGGTTTTTTCATGTTTTGAGAGTCTGAAAAACACTTAAAGAGAACTCTCCCAGTTCCTTTTTTGTAAATTAGTTTGACGAGACCAAAAAAGTGATAAACTATCGCTCACCGAACATTTTCTTCAAATACTTTTATGAGCGCGAAAAGAACAAGATCGCTCGGTAATCTTTTCATGTTTAGAGAGTCTGAAAAGAGCTTAAAGGGAACTCCAGGGAGTTCCTTTTTCATATAACCTTTACAAGTCCGAAAAAGTGATAAAAGTATACTCGGTTACATTCTCATTGATTTACGAGCATGAGAAAGAACAAAGACTAAGCTCGGTAACTTATTCTCATGTATTTATGAGCATGAGAAAGAAAAAAGACTAAGCTCAGGATTGTTTTCATTTTTACGCAAGCTTTAAAACAAAAAAAAAACTATGCTTGGACTTGGTTTCATTTTAACATAAGCTTGAACCAGAGGAAACTATGCTTGGACCTAGTTTCATTTTTACACAAGATTGAACTAGAGGAAACTATGCTTGAGGTAAGTGGTTTCATTTTTACACAAGCTTGAACCATAGAAAACTATGCTTGGACTTCCCAATGCATTATCCACGAATTCGCATGGTTGGTAGTTAGCCCACATCTTAAGAAGCTAGCAGCTCAACTTAAGCATGAAGTCCAGAGGCTAAGCCAGGCAAATTCCCCCCAAGCTTCGTTTCATCCAATCTGCAAAGGAGAATGGAATGAATCTTCAAATACTAGACGAAGGAATTGACTCAAATAGAGAGGGGGGAAATTATTTCATTTTTTAACGAGCTTGACACAGAAACAAGAACTATGCTCGCGACTCTAGGTATAATCCCTAGGCTACTATTTCATTTTTTAATGAGCTTGAAATCAGAAAATCATTCTCAAAGACCTCTGTTTCATTTTTTAACGAGGATGCCTCAAAGACACAAAAACTATCCTCGGAAGTGGTTTCATTTTTTAACGAGCTTGAAATCAGAAAACTATGCTCAAAGACCTCTGTTTCATTTTTTAACGAGGTTGCCACAGAGACGAAAAACTATCCTCGTAAGTGGTTTCATTTTTTAACAAGCTTGAAATCAGAAAACTATGCTCAAAGACCTATGTTTCATTTTTTAACGAGGTCGCCACAGAGATGAAAAACTATCCTCGTAGTCTCTCTTCTTGATCATGGATTCCAAGAGGACAATGCTCTGGAATGACACCATGTCAAGGGACAAAACTCGGTCATGGCTTCCAAGAGGTCTTCACTGGAAGGAAGAAACACACTCTGGAAGGACACCATGTCGAGGGTCGCGAAAGGAGTAAAGAGATTAGGCTCTAACAACCCTATCGAAGAGATCACCATGTCAACTACTGGATCTAAGTCATCAGAAATCGAAGCCATGGGCGACAATGCCACATAATTGACCTGTGGCGGGGGCAATACCTTCTTCATATAAGAACCGTTCAGGGAGGCAATCCAAGTGGGATCAATGAATGAAAGTTGATCAACAGTCACAACTCGTCCATCATGAGGGAAAGATATCACATGAAAAAGAGTAGACACAATAGTTTTCATGGCATAGACATAATCCCACCCAAGAAGTAAAGCGAAATCCAGGGGGTCTTGGATGGCCATGACATCGATAAAGACAGTTTTCCCTCCCAAAGTTACAGGAAACTGAGGAAGGGTCCCTAAAGGTTGACTGGTTCTTTTGTTAAAAGCTAACAGATTCTGCGTAACCGGTGCAAGCGGAGGACAACCTAATGCTTGCCAAGCAAAAGAGGACAAAATACTAATGGATGCACCTTCATCTATCAGTGTCTGAGGAACATCTTGACCACAAACCTGTACTATAATCTGGAAAGGAATGTGAGAGGGAATACGAGGTCCAGTTAGCACACCCCAATCAAAATGGATGGCCTCATAACTTGGAGGGGGTTCCACGGGAGAAGGATGAATATCCCCTAGCATGGTAGATTATGTATCAATGAGAAAAATGTGGGCAGTATCGGGTTTACTCTCGAGCAGGAGAGTAGGATCGATCGACGATGAGATCAGATCGACCATGTGGGTTGCATTCTCCAAGGGGAGAATGGGGTCGACAGGTGGAAACAGATCGACCACTTGGGTGACACTCTCTAACAGGAGAGTGGGATCAACCGAGGATGGGATCAGATTGACCACTTTAGTAACACTCTCTGAAGGGAGAGTGAGATTAACCGAAGATGGGATCAGACCGACCACTTTGTCAACCAGTTCAATTAAGGACGTGGCCAGATTGAAGACATGATCAATCGGACTGACCGACGGAGGAACCAGATTGAGCACTTTGTTGACTATAGGGGGGTTGAGAGAAATCTTGCGATAAGCAGCTGGAAGTTGGGGTTGTGAAACAGTCATGTCTTCCAGAAATTTTGAGGCTTCCTCCATATGAGGGCAAAGATGAGTTACATGATGCCCTTTGCATAACATACACGGGAACTTGGCTCTATTTTTCTTCTTCCCAACTGTATCATGACTAGTTGACGGGAGGTCATCAACATGTTGTTCAGAGGCTAATGACATGGGTTGGTGAGGATGTGTAGCCCATGCTTCTATAACCTTGGATAGACCAGGGCAATCCTTAAGAAGATGGCTACCCTTACAAATCCTTCAAGGGTACTTGGGCTTACGGGTTGTTTAGGTGATCTTGACATCATCAACACTCCCAGCATGATTAACAGTAACTGGTTGTTTTCCAACATGTTTGACAGTGGTTGGAAGTTTGTATCCTT
Organism: Picea mariana; assembly: GCA_032191745.1. NCBI lineage: Eukaryota > Viridiplantae > Streptophyta > Pinopsida > Pinales > Pinaceae > Picea > Picea mariana. The sequence goes on along the minus strand of JASDQU010308951.1, from coordinate 86,669 downwards.
GCTTATTTTTCTTCTTCTTATTCTTTCGTTTCTTCTTCTTCTTATCCACCAAGTTACCAGCTTGAGATCTTTCACTCGGCGAAGAAGACCTTGCAAGCAAAGAAGGTGAAGAAGACCTTACTGGTGAAGAAGGTGAAGGATCAACATGAGGTTGATGCTCGTGGGGGGAAGTGCTTGTGACTGAAGCACTAACTGCATTCAGGATTACCTGAGTGGAAAACAACCATACTGGTAATCCAATTGTGAGACCTGGAAGGCTCAAAGTAGCAATATGAGGAGGACCAATGTTTCGATAAGAAGGAAAAATAAAAGGTTCCCCTGGAGTAGGGGTTCCTTCATTGGTCATTTCGGGAACTGATGTCATTAAATAAATATCCAATATAGAGTCCTCTAAGGAAAACAAACAGCACATGCTAAAAATCTAGTAAGCAAGCAAGCAAACAAAACCTTCTCACAATGAACGCACTAGTTGGTGATGAAATCCAACGTCGCAGGAACAATGTAAGAAGGGCTTGAGATAGAGTGGGTGGAAAATTTATGTTGACGACCTGCTTAACGGACTTACACCCTGGTGAAAGATCCCACACATAATCATGGGTATACCCTCCAAGGAGCTCGAGTGAGTTTGGCCAACGTTGATTCCAGGTACCGTGAAGAATTGCCTCTCCACAGTCACCTCATGTAAAGAACCTAGAGAGATAGGCCACTAAGGTTACCAATCACTATAGTGATGCTTGGGGAAACAGTCGACAGTCCGATCCACGTGCAAGGGCAGGGTATCTAGCCCAAAATCAACTTGAAAGGCTTCCACTCATCATTGTGGGTATACCTCTCAAGCGACCCCCATAATACGTGCAACCTCTACACCAAGACCAACAAAGCAGGGTGAGTAACTCTGCTAGTCTCAATGCAACCTCGTGATTGACCCTTGTGTTAGAAGGGCTTCCCAGAACAAAATGTAGTAAGTGGATTTAATTCTCCCTATCACAAGAGACTATGTTTGTTTGCAACTTTGGAAAGTTATCTTTCACACCTATTCCAAAGCCCTACGACTAATCTAATGTAGGTTTTCTACCAGAAAAGATTAAAATGTCTAATCAATTTTTATAAGCGCTTTATTTTATGGTTGTTGTTACTCAAAAAGGAAAATGGCGTGGACAATATGGTGTTTCGACCGACCCAAAAGTTATGCAAAGAGATGAAGATGCAATCTTTTCATTTCGATGAATGCTATGCTACGAGAAGGAGAAAACATTTATCATTCCCAGATGCATAATGTCCCAAAATCGTAAAACTCATCAATATCAAGATTCTCAAGAAATGAGAAAAGGGTATTGTACACCAATGCACGATGCAATTTAAGACCAAAAAATGCCAAGAATCATGCAATTTCGCTACTTCAAATGCAAGGATGCCCCCAATCTAATATAAAGAAAGAAATTAAATCATTTTGTTTCAAAAATTTCACTAAAAGCAATATTGAACTTTCTTAAAACAAAGAAACCCAAACTAAAAGTTTTCTTTTAAAGCGAACTATTCAGAAGAAATCTGATCTTTTCCTAAAAAATTCTAAAGAAAATGCATGCTTTGTAATTGAAAGACACTCAAAGCAAGACACTAATCCTTCAAAACCAAACAAAGCAAAGATGGCTAAAAGCAACTCAAAGAATGTCAAGCAGAATGCAAACAGATCAATATAGGCTCCAAAAGTTCAATCCAGCTGATCAAAGCAAAACTGGGTCATCAAAAGATGACAAGACCCAATCCAAAAACATTTACAAACAAGTTCGCACCCTAGCAGTAGAGTACAATGTGAGAATTAGGTATTCTCACAGGCTAGACACTAGTAGGGTGCTAGAATTAGGTATTCTCGCAGGCTAGACACTGGTAGGGTGCGAGAATTAGGTATTCTCATAGGCTAGACACTGGTAGGGTGCGAGAAGTTCGCACTAGAGCTAATAGCAGGGTGCGAAAATCAATGGTTTTCGCAGGCTGTAGAGAGGTACAATGTGAGAATGTTTGTAATCAAAGAAAATTTTGAAAAAGGACAGGTAATCTAAGTGAACCTCTAGATCCAGAGAGTCTGGATGGATGTCCCACAGACTCAGAAACTAGAAAACAAGCAATCAAAGGAAGGGAAACTAGACTAACTAAGAAACAATTTGTTCCCCAGTGGAGTCGCCAATTTTGTTATCGGACTAATCAGTAGGTGCAGACACTAACAGATCTCCCTAGATCCACCTAGATCTAGAACAAAACACACCAGAACATGACACTTTCCTTAAGTTTTAGATATTTAATTTACTAACTAAAGAGGGATAGGTGACATACCGTTTAAATGTCACTTCCTCTCGCCATCGCCATCCTAGCTCCATTCCAACACTCATACAATGATGAACCTGCAAAAGAATGCAACCAACCAAAGTAATAGTAATAACATAAACTCAATATAAACCTATGTATGTGATCAAGGAATCATACAATAAAACACAACAAGATTTATAGGAAAGAATCATATTACTGTATAATATTTAATGTGAAAGAGAGAAAACAACCATGGCCTTGATGTCGTAAGGTCCCTTCCAACTGTCCTTTGTTCCCCACACACTTTCACTCCAAGAATTCTGAGAGCACAGATATGATAACATTCACAATCTATCTTGACAAAGGCAAAACTCAAAGACACTCAAACCAAGCTAATAATTCCAAGCCAAATCCAACTTAGCCAATCCCAAAAGCTAACTTTCATCATGAGAGCTCCTCTTCTTTTATAAGTTGAAGAGGATAAGGTGAGGAGGTTAGGATGATCCCACTAAATCATGAAAGCGTGTAAGATCCAAACCATTCGGATGCCACTTCACCATGGAAGTTTCTCCTTCTAGAAGATTCAAGAAAATGCTCGTTTTTCCCACATGTAAGCATTCTCACACCCTGCCTATAGAGCAACTTGCGAACCTCTCGCAACCCAGTTATGGTGCAACCTACGAAAATCAGGCATTCTCGCACCCTGCCTATATAGAAACCTGCGAACTTCCTTTTTTATAGGGTTTTTACAAAGGAAAATGCAACTTCTTTTCTCAGGAAAAGTTCTTCTCCCTTCTCTCTTCAGGAACTCAGGCCACTGACCCCGCTGAAGGAAAAATATAGGTTTACATCATTAATGGTCATAGGGATGACGAAAATAATGTGTAACAATTATTAGGCCAGAGAGCCTAAGTGTTGAAGGCCAAGAACCTAATTTTGTACATGTATCTATGCACATTATTAATAAAAATATAAACACCACCGCGTGCAGACCGAACATGATGAATGAGTGATGGGGGACTAAGATTCCACAGAGTGGGCAAGGGATTAGGCGCTGGAAGGTGGGAAAAGGGACTAAGTGTTGATACTAGGGGCTTAAGTCCTTAGGGAATAATATTTTAATATTATTCCAAAAGACATGTGAATAATATGTTTTATCCTAAGTTCTTTTGAAAGGACAAGCAACTTCCAAATGGAAGGAACACATGCAGTTGCATGGGTGACAAGTGTCAACCCGAGCGCATGCAAATAAAATGGCTGAGATGAGCCATGTTGGGAGTTCCTCCTCCATTCTACCCGACTGTCTGAACCGTACATCCCCTTAACCAGAAGCCTCTGTTAATTTTGGGAAAAAGTTTGTGTTTGTCTGAAAATTGGGTACACCCCTTCTCTGTTCTAAACTATGGAGTCAAAATTGACCCCTGCATGGAAAACTCATCACGCATCCCTCAGAATCCAGAGTGTGAGTCTATCCCATGTTGCCATATTGAGAAAAAAGAAGTCTCCCATCCCTGCTAAGCCTAGTTATGTTGTTGCACCTGTCTGTAACCGCCCTGGGGTGTTCGTGTCTGGATTCCCGTTGACTGTGGTGGACGTGTAGTGTTTGACCCTGTGTGGCTTTTTGGCTAGTTGTACAACACTCTCTCTAGGTGAGAGAGGTGGTGGAAGTTGGAAGAACAGGTTGCTTGGCCTATGAGCGACTCTCTCCAAGTGAGAGAGTGCACAGAGGAAGGAGAGAACTCCTAGAAGGAACCCTGTAGCTCCCACAGAGCTCGGAGACTTCCAGTCCGGTCTATTGTTGAAACTCAAGGCAATGGAGGTTAGCAGCCGAAGGACTTTCTAGGTGATAGAGAAGGTGTATACTCCTAGGGTGGAACAGGCATGTGGGGAAGGAGAGTCTGTGGGCAGTGAGTATGAGTGGTTCCTGGGAGAGAATTCCTTCCTTGTGACCGGGTGTTTTCCCTGTAACCTCATCCTAGCCTAGGATTCCTTTCCTTGGGGTGGAGCTTAGTCCCAGCTTGGGGGTGACCACTGCTGAGCTTGATGAGCAGAGTGGTCTAAGGCTGGGAGATTCATGGAAGGCCTGCACCTGGTTGGTGGAATTACCACCGTTTCAAAGATAAGTACCAGATGATGTTTTAATTACTTTTCTGCATGTCTGTGTATTTATATTTATCATGTATTCTATTGTGCATACGAACTAATGTTAAAGCCATTGATTATTTATAGTAGCACTAATTCTTATATTTAGTCTGAGTTTAAATGTGTTTCATTTGCTTAAATGCATGTCTTATATATAGAATTAAGTATGAGATTGTTATTCCGCGAAGTAGTGCCTGCCCTGCCAAGAATGGGGGCGTTACAGTTTGGTATCAGAGAGTTACAGTATGAAAGAGTGTTACACGATCCATATTGCTCCTTGATCAACAACTATGATATTTTCGTGAATTCGTGTTTCACGAGTTTTCACAAACTTTCCCTTTGACTTCTTCAAGTCGCGTGTCAGAGAAATGTTGATCAACCGCCATGTGTCCCTTTCCGATGGGTAGTCCCAATGATGTAGGGANTTTCTCCTTGATCAACAACTATGATATTTTCGTGAATTCGTGTTTCACGAGTTTTCACAAACTTTCCCTTTGACTTCTTCAAGTCGCGTGTCAGAGAAATGTTGATCAACCGCCATGTGTCCCTTTCCGATGGGTAGTCCCAATGATGTAGGGACTTTACGTATCATGAAATCATCTCTCCTCCTGTGCACTCAATTGGACTAAACCTCGTGCACTTCCTCCAGATATAGCGACTGTTGGTCCACATGCTTTCAGATCCAACGGCTCAGATCTGTTTCTCTTGCGAACTCTCCTATATGCCTAGACGTGAAGTTTAACAGTCTAGATCTTCCCTCTATAGCTTGTCCAATGGTTTTTGTGCTCCTACTTCTGATCTTTGGCACCCTTCTTCCCTGACTTGGAATATTTTGACACTTCAAAGGCCTCGACATTTGCTTCCTTTGTGCACCCTGACGACTTTGGGTCTTGTCTACGTTCTAAAACCACTATCCCTCCTAAGATTTGGCTATGCAACTTGGCCTTAGCCCTAGCACATTCCTTGCGCTCTGCACGCAGCTTCGTAATGTTCCTCCTGAGCTTGTCTGTGTCTCGTCCTGTTGCTCCCTTCTGTTGGGACTCTGTGTGCAAAAGGCACTATTCCTCTTGAGCTTTGGAAATTAAAACAAGTTCTCTTCTCCGTACATGCCTTATGCTTGACTAGCCTCTTGTTGGTTGTCTTTCAACACTTTTCCTGAGTGTTGGCCTGGTGCACTCCTTGCACAGGTCTTCCTCCAGAGTGTTCAACAACTTTGTTTTCCTCCTTGAGCTTCAACTACTCGGACCTCAAATATCCATGTCCCTTTCGCTCCTCGAAGGGGTATAAGTTCCCCCTTGGAAACTTATGCTCAATCACTCCTTGCTAAGCTGACAGAGTATTCAGTAACTCTATAAGTTTCCTCCCCTTGACACTTCTCTTATCGTTGAACTCGAAACAGAGTTCTTTCGTGCACTCCTTGCACACGCTCGATGCCCACCTTGCAGAGCTTCATAGAATACTCAGCGATTTTGTCTTCTCTTTGTTCCCTTATCTGCACAGTCCTACCTCCAAGGTGTTCAGTAACCTTGAGGCTTCTCCCTGAGTCTATGACTTCTCTGGTGTGCCCTCCTGATGCATTCTTGCCTGAATTCCAYAGAACTTAGATGTGCACTCTTTTGACTGGCTCACAGAGTCCTCAGCACTCTGTCATGCACTCCTTTCATTTAGCCACAAAGAACCCAGACTGAAATCAGAAAACTCACAGATAGAGAATTCTATCTATCCCTGCAGATGAAACCTATTCATACACATCTACATCATATGCATGTAAACACATAAAAGACATTCACCAAATACACTTAAACACACAAAGAATCTCATGTAATAAAAACTGCTCTTTGTATTAATATGAATGTCCAATTACAATATGGGTAAGCTCGGACTGCAATAGAGTCTCGGATCTCTCATCTCTAATCTATCTTTTCTATCCTCTTCAAAAAATAAATTGAATCTAGATACAAAGATCTTTTACAAAATAGGGGCTCCTAGAGCCTTTCCCTCCAAGCTACCTACTCTCATTAAATTACAATGAATTACATTTAATGGTTATCTAGTCTGAATCAGATCTAGATATCCTCATCCTATCAACCATTAAAGGTGTCTCTATCTGCATCCTACACAAAGGCATGGCTTTGTCTCTTCCATCCTTGCAAACAATAAATTACAATTTGAAATTTTAAATGAGGGTTGACGCCTCTCTCCTCCATTGAATGCACACTTTGATGTGTTGTCTAGCTGGCACGTTGCTAGGTTGGAGTGATTCTCTTGCATCAGTGTACACTCCTGGGGTGGGACAGACATGTGGGAAATGAGAGACCATTGGTTGGAGTGTTGCTGAGGTTTGGTTGGATGGAGTGTTGTCGAGGTTTGGTACCTTGACCTAGACCATGTGGATATGGATTGTGGATCGTGGCTATCTTGGGAAGCCATTGCCCCAATGGAGTCATAATATTGCTCAGGGGTGGAAGGTCTTCTCAAATCAAAGATAAGTACAATTCTCTATTTATTATATGTTGTGTATCTTGTATATAGGTTATAATGTTATTAGAATTACCTGTATATACATATATATACATTGCATATATTCTTGCATTACCTGCATCCATGACTGTACATAATGTGTTTCATATTTCATTGCTTAAGAAATATATACCTGATGCTAATCATGTAATTGATTGGAATGCGATTCAGGTGGAGCAAGAAGGCGTATTGCATGTGTATCTAGTGCGCATATTGGACTGGAAAAGAAAGCAGCTTCGTAATTGAGCCATAGGTCTTGTAAAGGTCCAGTGGACCTGGTACGGTCCTAAGGACGCGACATGGGAGCATGAGGATGTTGTGTAGGTAGGATGTTGTGCTATGTAAAGAGTTTCACTAAGAACAGTGCAAAAATAAGGGGAGGGGATTGTAATATCCCCCGGTAGTACCCTAGTTTTATTATGAATTGTAATCATGTTTATAGGTTGGTAAGCCAAGTGTATATAAGCTGGTGGGCTTATGTGTTTATTAGGCCAGAGAGCCTAAGTGTCAAAGGCCAGGAGATTGATTTTGTTTATGTAATTATGCAAATCATTAATAAAATATAAACATCGTTGCATGCATACCGACCACAAAGAAAGAGTGATGGGGGACTAAGATTCCACAAGGTTGGGTAAGGGAGGAGGATAAGTGTGTGGGCCTAGGGGATAAGCTAGGGGGCCTACCTCTAAAGAGGGTAATAATTTATTATTATTTCCTGAAGGCTAAGGTGGACATGTTGAGTGTTGTCCAAAGTTCCTATAAAGGGAACATGTGCTAAGTGGAACTCATGCGGCTCCAGGAAGACAAGTGTCAACCTAGGCGCATACAGTTAAAAATGATGAGTCAGTCATGTTTGGGGTCATTCTTCCAACCTCTACAGGATTTCACTGGTTATTTGACCATCCGAATTCTGAACCTTTTTTTCCTCTGTAATCGACCTCTACGTTGTTTCCTGGTCACGAACCTAGTGAGAACCCGTGGGAAAACCGACGGACTGAGTCACGTCTTCTATGAAGCCCGAGCATCCCGTATATGTTTGTGTCATGAGTGTGTGTGTCATAATGGTTGGGTGTTGCGGCCACGTAGTTTCTCGACTGAGGGTGGCTTGTTGTCGTCGGTTGTTTCTTACTGAGTCATGATGTGTCTTAGTGTGGACGGTTGTTGTTTTTGGATGTCCATACCCAATTTTCGACTGCTACTATCATTCCTGTGTGAATGAGTGTTGAACCGTTGTTTTTTTCCTCACCCTGCTAGAGTTGAGTCGAGGAGTGTGCTGAAGAAGTGGGTTGTCAGGCCCATGGTAGAAGAGGTAGGTTGTTAGGCTTGTGAGAAACTCTCTCCAGGTGAGAGAGTTTGTTGGGAAGTGGTTTTCTCCTAGAGAGAGTCCAGCACTAGCTACAGAGCTCTGAGAATTCCTAATCCGGCATGTTGCCAAGACCCAGACAGGGAGGTGAAGCAACTGATGGATTGTTCTTGTGAACGTGTATACTCCCGGGTGGAACAGTCATGTGGGCAATGAGAGTTCATGAGTAGTGGGTGTAAGAAGGCTCCTGGAGAGAATCCTTCTGGCTTCTTTGTGCAATTTCATGTAACCTCAGCCTAGTCTAGGATTTCCTTGCCCTGGGTGGAGCTTGGTCCCAACTCAGGGGTGACCCACTGCTAAGCGTGATGAGCAATGTGGTCTATCGCTGGGAGGTTCGTGGAAGGTCTTCACATAGTTGGTGGATTTAGTCTAGCTAAAAATAAGTATCAGTCTATGCCTAATTTATATGTTATGCATGTTTGTGCTATTGATTCTTGAAAAATATCATGTGTTCTGTTGCATGTATGAATTGTTGTTAATTCTATTTAAATCTGAATGGTAACAATAACTCTATGTTAAAATGTGTTAATTTTATTTAATGCATATTATATATATAAGTGTATATTCCGTAGTAGTGGCATTGTCCGGCCTGTGGGTGGTCAGGGATGTTACAAATTGGTATCAGAGAAGCCAAGGCTAACTCAAGGTTGTGTAGGTGGAATTTCCTGGCCTATTGGTGGTAGGGGATGTTAGAAATTGGTATCAGAGCAGCCAAGGCTAAGTTAAGGTTGTGTAGGTGGCATTGCCTGACCTGTTGGTGGCCAGGGATGTTATAACGCTCGCCAAACTTGAATTTGAAGGTACATCTGTCTGACGGTAGTTTACCCCTTTTTCGGTTTGGACGACAAATTTTACGAATAAAGGTATGCCCTAGGAACTTTGGTTCGCTAGAAGAGTATTCTCAGGTGTAAGTTTAACCCTTTTTCGGGCCTGAGGGACTAAATCTTCGAAAAAGGAACATTCTCCTTGGTTTTGGTTTATCACCTTTTTCGGGCCTTGGAGATTACACCAATGTCGAAAAATTCTTAATAAACAATATAGATGAGTAGTTTGTTGGTTTTTCCGAGTCGGTAAAGATAAGAGAGTATTACAAACTCATAGACCTTGAGGTTAGGATCAACATCGATTTTGTGGTCAAATTTTATGAAAATTACAACACCAAAAAAATGTTGGCATCCTAGTGGAAGGAGGATAGGAAATTCATGAATAGTTCCTCGAGATGGTAAAATACCATAAATCTTATAGAACCCTACTTGTTTATGATGGCTCTGATATGTCGATTATATGAAGAAAGGGATTATTCCATGTTTTTAGAAGCATGGATTCCCCTGGCAGACATCGTAGCTATGCCTGGAAGTGTTTTTAATTGGGATGTTATTATTTCAAAAAAAATGAGTATTATAGTGAAGCAAGCTCGGAAACCAAAATCATGAGAGGTCCCTTCCTTTTCTATGCCATCCTATCTATTATACGTAGAATGTGCTAGGAACGTATTTCCAGGACTAAGCTTAAGTTGGCATGTTTCGGAGTTATCTATCAATGTTTATTTTATCATTTTGTGGGAAAACGAGTATAAGAAGTTCTATGTTGCAACCTATGATGAGTTCCCCGCTAGGGTCTATTCCATAATTTTCAAGCAAAATTGTTCAAGACTTTCCTATGCAACAAAAAAGGTCATATCTAGGATAGGACATTGGTATATAGAGGAGAAGACTACTTAACTCAGGATTTTTGGAGCTATTGGGGCCCCACACCTACTTCCAGCTCATGTACCAGACATGTTTGTACTGGGGGAAATTTGTTACCAGACTATTTTGCAAGGTTTCAATGCCTCCCTAGTAAAAGTCAAGAAAACATTTTTTTCCATACGGTGTATATGTAGGTTATCACTTTGTAAAAGACACCACACAATCCCGAAAGGAAGCTCAAAACTAGGTAGAGTATAGGTTTTATACAGGAAGATACGAGAAACATGATCCCGAAAACTTAGTAGCCCAACATGTTGGTCAAGTAGTGCCTCAGTGGCCATATGAACATGATAGTTTTGAGGATGAAATATTCACTGAAAAATCTTGAGACAGGGAGGAAGTCCTACAAAGGAAATAAAGGCCAGGTTTAACCTAAATTAAGGCCATGTCAGTAAATGAGCAAGTAGAATTGATAGAAAAAACAACAGAAGTAGTTGTACAAGAACGAGGGGAAAATGTGGGAAAACCAACGAGGGTTGAAGCAAAACACTTCTAGCAGAAGAAGAGGGAATGTTTCATGAGCACAACTAGAATTTAACTATTCAAGCATTGGTGTGACTGATAATAACCCCAGTAGAGGTACATATGAGAGAAGAAGAGAAAACTACCCCAAGAGAAAACTCACCTGGGGGAGACAACGATCAACCAAATATGGAACATGTATAGGACAATGACAAAGAACTGAGAGAGGCCCAAGAAGAGAAAAATGAAAGTAAAAATGAAGGGTCTAGTTCAGAGGAAAAGACCTTAGATAGAGAAGAAAATGAAGTAAATTTAGATGTTGGGGAACAATCTGGAGGTGACACACTTATAAGTGAGGGATATGAAGAACAAGGTATTGATAAGGAGACTGAAAGAACTACAATAGAGCATCCAACTCCTTCTCCACCAAAAGGAATAACACCATCATTAATAGAAGAAATAGAGAATGTGTTCAAAATCACTACTGACACTAAGAAAACAAAATAAATTCCCACAAATGAAGAGACAAAACTAATTGGAGGTACAAGGTAGCCTTCTACAGCTCTAGGACAAGAGAAGACAACAGGTGAAGAGGAAGAAAATGTTGGTAACCATATACCAACAACTAACAAAGGTAAGCATCTAGTCATATAACATTTTCAAACTCTTGGTAGTATAGGAAACATTCTTTCACAGGGTGACCAACAAATCCCAGAATCAGTTGATGAGCTTAGTCAATGTCAAGGATATAGCATATGATAGGAAGAGATAGGTGGTGGTCAAAAGAACTATCAATAAGAGAATAATCACTTTGGATATCGCGATAATGATTACCATAGAAGAAACCTTGTTTGATGCCAAGCAACCTGAATTAAGTGAACTATTAGGAGCTGGAATGGCCATATCTAGTGTCATCATTGACAGAGCACAAGAATATGAGTGAGAGGAAAATTCCATGAGGAGAGAACTTGAGCATCTTAGGCACTAGGATGAATACTACCAGGACACCACTCAGGCGATTATTTTCATGAGAAATGAGTTCTAAGAAGGACACAATCAATTCAAGATAGAAAGGGATATCTTTATAGCCTAGGTTGTAAGCTACCAGGAAGAGACCTTACTAGGGATGATAGGGCACAAAGATATGATGAGATGGCCTGAATGGTCACACTAGAATTTGGCTTTGATCAAGTATATCAGGGAAATACAAAAGGGCCGAGGTGAGGAGGAGCATGGAAACATAACGATTACAAATGAAATCTTGGAGAGATTCCAGACAGAGTCATAGTATTGGACACAACTAGTGGGGAACTGGAGCAAAGGATGTAGGACAGGTGGGAAAAGTGCCTCAAGAATTGGGAAGAAATAAACTAGAAAATGAGGGATATTCAACTTCTTGAGTTCGATATGCTTGAATACTTCGTATACCTCAATGATATAGTTAGCTTATGGAGCAGGATTGAAAGTTTGAAGTCAATATTCTTGAGATTACAACTTTGGAAAGAGGACAAGTGAGAAATTTTGTTGATGGGTCGATAGGAGCATCAGTAGTCATGCTATACTTGAGTGCCAAGATGGACCGATTCAAACACCAAGTGATGGAGATGAAAGATGAGGTCATCGCACCAATGGAGCTACATTGATTCCCTAACCCCCATACTTGTGAAGATATTTTCAGCCAGTGTTCTGAATATGACAAAGAAAATCCGTTGAGATGACTAAAAGATCACTGGAAGCATGCACATGGATTAGTCCACTTTGTTATTTGTTTATTTACTATAAGTGAACTTTAAGCTATTTTTAGTATGTTTTATTTTTATAAATAAATATGTCAACCTCGTTTTGAAGGGTCGATATTTTTTGTAAGAACTGGATATTTAAGCTGAGAATTATTTTGAATTTTGATAAATTAAGAAGCTTGAATGGAACCAGAGACAAATTTTGTCAAGTTTGTGGATGAAAACTTGACCTATGGATTGTTTTGCGTCTTGTTATCAGCTACATACCTTTCAGTAAGATCATGATTATTTTGAGTTATCTTGAATGATTATAGTTGTTGAATGAATGTTGGTTAGAATTTGATGATGTTTTAATGTATTACATGTGAAAAATATGCATAATTACTTCCAGTTTATTGTCCTTATATGTGATTTCACGCATACCGCTTCTTTATTTTCCTAAACAATATATGTCACTTGATCAATGGTAGTATTGTTACTAATGTTGGTTAGGATTGGATTTCTTTTACACATCGTTGGTTGAAGGTTATCCAATGTCTGGTTTTCTTCATAATTTAACCATTTAAGTTATTTATATTTCTTGCATGTTTGAATAGTAAATAATTAAGCCTAACAAAGAGATACACAGTTAGAAATGAATCTTTCCTAGAATGAATTAAATCCCATCGAAACTCATCGAACTAATAATCCAAAGAATCATGCTACACCAAATGGAGACGAGTTTAATTGGTCCTTCTCTATGGGAGTGATTCCTATTGTTGAGTTAAAGGGAATTTAGACCCCTCAACGAGTTGTAGTGATTCTGAAAATGAGATAGTCGGTGTTGTGTGTGAAAACATGAGTTACTCGGTGTTGTATATGAAAGGTTGAATTAATAACCTTAATGTTTAAAGTGTCTTAGTGTTGAACATGAGCATGTTAACAGAGAGGAGGATTCATCTGGTACAACCTTTGATATTGCAATGAGTATTGTATTGTATTTTTCTTTATTTCTTGTTAGATTATTTTGTCATTATTATTATCTTTTAGAATTTTAAATATTCTTTAAATTCCAAATAGAAGGTATAGAAGTATTTTTTTAAATATTCTAGATATAGAAGTATTTTTTCAAATATTATTTAGATTCCAAATAGAAGATATAGAAGTATTTTTGGCATACATGTGGTTTATTTTATTTTATTTTTGCACAGGAATCTACCTACAATTGTTTATAATTTTAATTTGCTTATATATTTTCTTTTCTTTAAGAAGCGTTTTTAAAAAGCGTTTTTCGAGGGTATAGGAAATGTGAAATGTTTAAATTTGAAATAATTACGTCGAAAGGCGTACACCTATTGACAATGGGCACATTTAATAGATTTTTAGTTCTTAATACGTTTTTTAGGGACGAGATTAAATATGCCTAGAATATTCTTAGTCGTCACAATAAATGAATGGCTCTGATTTCATCCATTAACTTCCGAGCTATTATAAAGACCTCCGTTTATATGTTTACTTTTTTACATTTACCTAATCGTGTTTAAAAATTACTGTGTTCACTAACTTATTGCCACGTCTACCTGATTAAAAAATATTAAGGTATTAAGGTGGCCGTGTTTCTATGTTGGCATCACCAACGATCGCCAATCAGAAGTTTAACAGCCGTAAGCCTCCTTTCGGCGTTCACCAGCCACGAGTTAGTGGCTGTGCTAGTTATAGAATAGTTATGTAATGGTTAAATTACACCAAGTCTTTGGATTTCTTTTAATTTGGATTTATTTTAATTTGACTTATATATTTCACATGGATGGTGTTATTTCAACCATCAAATTTATTTTGAATCTTGTTTTTTAAGCCAATAAAATATATAATGCTATTTGGATCTTGTTTGTTTAAACCAATAAAATATATAATGCTATTTGGTAATTGTATTGGTTTTGAATTTTGATATTAAAACTTAATCTTGGGTAAGTGAATTGTGCTAGTTATGAATCTTGGGTACCAACCAAGAACTAAAAAATGAAGTAAAATTGCTAAACCCAAACAAAGGATGTGTTGTCTCATTTCACAGCAAAAACATATCAATCATGTCCATCATAAAGGGTGTAGGCCTATTAGAAGATATTTTAAAACTGAGGAGAGCTCTCAACTTCACCATCCCATTTGAAGTAGATTAATCTTCCTTTTGGCGCCATGAGTGCTCTTTTTGATATATTATCAGCCTCCGCATTAGAATCCTTGATTATATGTTGATAGTTGGTGCCTTGGAACAATGACGCCATGTCCCGAATACTACACTTCCTGCCTTCTATATTTTATTTTTTTTATGTCTGGAGGAATCAACAACTAGTTAGGCACGTGCTCGCGTTACACGTGGTCATGTTATCCAACTTCTACCACTATAACCTCCAAGTGTTCCCACGAGGCCCCATACACGGCACACATTGTAAGTCAGGGAGAGTTGAACTCGAAACCTCATGGAACTTCATTTTCACGGCACTTGCCAATTGAGCTGCCTCCCCGGGGGCTTCCAGCCTTCTATATTGATAGCATGGAGATTGCATTTTTGTTCCAGCCAAGTAATGACCACTTTAGAATCCCCCAGAATCTTAATATGGTGAATATCCAAGAATTTTTCCATGGAAAATGTAGCCCATGCTCCAACTAATTCTGCCTTTGTATTATATCCTTCACCGCAATTGAAGATCCATCTAATCTCTGAAGCATTTATTCTTTTCAATCATCCCCCTGCCCCACAATTTGTTCTCCCTGCTATGGAAGCCCCATCAAAAAAATCCATAGTAAACCCCTTTAATCGAATAATTGGACTCAACCTTATAGCTTGCAATTTAAACTTTGTTTGATTCTTTGTGAGCAAACTTAATGTCCTATAGACTAAAGTTCCAACTGAGGGCATCTTCCCTTCGAATGGAGTTTTATTCCTCTCCTATCATAAAAACCAACTCAGCAAAATGGGGAGTTTTTTTGTTACTTCTTTGTTCTGAAGCCAGGATTCCATACAATCGTTTATGTTATGGCCCCTCCATGTACAATTCAAATTTAGAATGGATAAAACATTTGATCAGGCAGCCTGTGTAAATTGACAGTGGATGAATATGTGAGCGCTATCCTTGGTGGCTTCTTTGCACACATGGCACAAGATTGGTCCCACCCACCCCTTTTTTTGTAGAGTGTACCACGTTAGAATGCTTTTCTCAGTCACCATCCAGAAGAAAAGGATAATTATTAACTAAATTCATCATTTCCAGATGCTATACTTCCAACCACTCCTTATTGGTAAGTTTTATGTAGACATTATTGTGTTGTAACAATTCCTAACCGATAGAATTTCAGACGCGTCACCTCCATTCCACAAAATCTTATCCTCTACACCTTCCTGGAGGGTAATTTTGGCTTGTATAAGTTCCATTGTAAAATTGTACCATGCACTAGCATGTATGCCCAATAGCCCCAATTCCTCGCTACTCCTCTAGACCATCACGAATATAACCAGATTCACGCTGATGAAGCTTGGGCCAATGTGGTAATGTTATTTTCTTTTACTACATTTAAGAGTTCATCGCTAAGTATCGATCGATCACCCATACCCAGTATTATGTTGCGACCAACCGCAATTTGATAGCCTGCTCGAGGACACCAGCTAAGCCAATGGTTGATGACCGGTAGCGCACGAGTGAGACTTGTCCAGATTATCGATGCTGAAATGTAGTGGTGGGAAGGTTGTCTAATCCATTTTAGGAGAGTGGCATTGTGTAAATATTTTCCTCTAATAACCTTATGTCAGATACTAGGCTGAGTTAATACCCTCCAAAGTGTAATAGCATTCAGAGCCTGGTTGAAAATGGTGAGATTACGGAAGCTCCAACCCCCGATCTTTTTTGGTCTAGAAAGTACCTCCCATCTAAAGAGGTGGTAATGTTGAGCATCTGAATGACCAGACCACAGAAATTGAAACATCAATTTCCTTATTCTATTTAAAACAATTCTAGTCAAAGCTTTCATAGACATCCAACATACTGATTGTCCTTCCAAGACCATTTTTACCAAAATGTATCTCCCCCCCAATGATAGCCATATGTTACACCATAAATTAATATTGTTCGAGACTCTAGTAACCAACCAGTCTCAGTCTGCTGCTCGCTGAGCTCCAATCTTCAAGAAGTAACCCAAATAACACAATCCTAGAGAAAGATCACTAAAAGTGTAGGGCATCAATTTTTTAAAGGGATTCAGCTCTAGGTCTAAAAGTCCTTCAAAATGGACTGTAGATCTGGTTAGATTCACCGACAGCCCACAGGCTTTGAAAAAACATCTGATAAAATTGTCGATCACTTTCCATTCATCTAGGAAAGCCTTTGAAAAAATGAGGACATCATCCACAAACAGAAGATGAAGGATTCTGGTCAATATGGAAACCTTGATCCCAAATATATGTCCTTCCTCAAAACTGTGCTTCAATAATAGACTGAGACCTTCCATCACCAGGATGAAAAGGAGCGGTGATAATGGGCAGCCTTGTCTAACTCCCCTTCTGCTCCTGAAAAATATTGTAGCCTCCCCATTGATAAGAACATCAAATGAATAAGAAGTGACACATGACATTATCCAATTTCTCATATGTAGCCCCAGTCCAAATTTGAGAAGAATCAATCTAAGCAGGTTCCAGTCAATACAATCGTACGCTTTCCTTAAATCCAATTTTAGAACAAGAGATTTCAATTTATTCTTTCTTATACTATGAAGACTCTCATGGGCTGTGCCAATTGCATCCTGAATACACATGCCTTTAAGAAAACCCATCTGTTCAATGGATATTGCTTCAAAGAGAAAAGGTTTAATCCAGTTTGCTATAATTTTTGAAATAGTCTATAACATAAATTGCAGAGTGAAATAGGGCGATAATCTTCAAAGGTTGAAGGTTTATTCGACTTTGGAATCAAGGTCAAAAAGGTGGAGTTGAGGCCTCCAACGATAGAACCCAGTCTTCTCAATTCTTCAACCATCGCTAGTAGGTCATTCCCAACCAGATCAAAAAAGAATATGAAGAACTCTGTGGTCCACCAATCTGGGCTCGGGCTCTTTTCCTTTTTAAAATGAAAGATCACTGACTTCAACTCCTCCAAGGTAACTGGTGTTATCACCGGAATTTCCTCTGCAAATGGTTATAGGAATCCAACATCTTCAAAACACTCATTAGTTCACTCATGGGCCAAAAATGCATCTCCAAAAGGTCCAAAACCATACAACCAACAATAAAATCAGCATGCACTAAAAATACACAAGGTGTGCGTGCACGTGTGACAGTCAGATGACATAGGAAAAATGCACATGTGCCCGATGCATGATTGTGGACACAAAAAGCCGCGCACACCTCAAAACAACGCATTTATGATATTGGTCAGCCTTCCACCCATTTATGGTTTAGCTTCCAAGTCGATTTGACATCCAAATCTCGGTTGAATCCGACTAGGGGGCTGGTCAAAGACCTAAAGGTGCCCTAAAAGGCCCCTTATTCACACTAAGAACTGGTTGCATAATTGTTATCCACATTTTTGGTTATCAAGATGATGACATGATAATGACATGGTGATAGAAGATCTAGCTCTTCTTTAAGATCATTTTCATGAAGAAAGTTACACTTGTCAGTTTCTCAAAATCACTCTTTTGAAGACAGTACGCAGGCTGCATATATATTGCCTTGCGGAAATAC
>JASDQU010308951.1:13144-68581 GCA_032191745.1 Picea mariana | reverse complement strand
GGTTTGTGTTGTTGTGATTGGACGACGCAAGAGCATCGTAGCAGAGCGAGGATCAACAGAGACAAGGAAAGCGTTCACAAGTAAGTATATCATTCTTCCTCTTTTGTCCATTCAACACTCTAAAACTAGGGAAAGAGTAGTATTCTGTCACGGTTTGTTCCAGATCCAGGTGGATATGTGGAGATTGGTCTGTGTCCGCACTCACGAATTTATCCTTGAACAATAATACCTCAAATCTATTCTATAAAAGGAAGCCATGGGTGCACTATATTTTCAAGGAATTCATTTGTATTGTTATGTTGTTGATATTCTCTTGGAGGATCTTCTTTCCTCATCAAGAGCATGCTAGCACCATTTCAGTTAGCCATTCATATCACCTCTAGATTGGATGTGCTTTGGATTCTCTTCACCATTTCATTTTAGTTCCTCACTTGTAAGAAGAGCTCAATATTTGGGGGTCCAAGAGCCCTCCCTTGGAGGAAGAGGGGACCCAAAGTCTCCCTTTCTCTTTGGTGTTTTCTTTCCACTAATATAATCATTTCCATTGGTGGTGTGAGTCTTGTTTGTTTCTTGTTCTAATGTTCTTATGAACTATAGTTTAATTTCTTTTATCGTTCTTAGTTTAATTCTTTGCTTATCTTTTGTGCTTTATACTTCTAACTCTTTCCTCTACTGTTGTATTGCCTAGCTGACCCAATTGGGCTTGTAAGCACCCTTATTTTGCTCATTTAGGTGAAAAAAGAGGTGCAACAGATTGGCGACTCCAATGGGGAAAGGTATCAATTTCCTACCCAATTGGGGTTATTTTAGCTCTTCTTTTTGTTTTTTTAACTTGCCGGGAGCATAATCGGCCCAAACCGGCCTGCAAAAAGCCAAGTTCAAAGCTAAGCAGAGAGAATTTCATTTGAAATTTTCTTCACAACCGTGTAACAGACAGTGCGTGCATGTTTTAACCCACAGGTGCATCTTCAACGCACGTGCACCAAAACCACTGTATTTCCCAACACCTTCTGCGCACCAGTGCCCATAAGTCACTTTTAGTTCACGCATTGGCACCCACAGTGCCTCTGTCTATTCTAAGACCCATGCACCTGTGCAGAAAAACACACATTGTAAGATTTTTGTGATATGTGGAAGACCCATAGCCTTCTTAAAATTGATTCCATGCACATTGTAATCTGCACCACACTTATATTCCCTTTCCATATAAATGGATTAGTCAAAACATAGGCACTTAAGGGGTTAAAATCATAATTTTTCCTCTTTTTCTTTCATGTTTCCACATGGATGGCTTGCTTTGACTATCAATATAAGTTGGAATCATCTTTAGATCACATATAAAACTTGCATTGGGACCAGAAATTGGATATCAATTGTTGAGTATGCTCTTCTCTCGCACCCCAAAGAGATCTTGAGAATCAGAAAGAGATTGAGGAAAAATTTCATCTCCCTTAAAAATACAAAATCTTTAGGAGAGGACAACAACCACTTTGGGACTCCTCTTAGTTTATTTTTTCTCAAAACACATCTTAAGATTGTAACAAGCCCATACATTCCCACATGCTACAAAGATAGGATAGTGATTGAAGTTTACTTTCTTAGATTAAATCACTAGGGAAGTTTAAAGGTTTTCTAACGGGCCCATACATGCCCACATATGCACAATGTAGGATAGTTTCAAAGCTTTCTTAGATTAAATCACATTAGGGAATTAAAGGAATAGTAAGGACCCACATGTCCACATTCTAGTTTTCTAGGGACTTTAAAATTCCGCAAGGTTGTACCAATGACATTTAGTTAATTAGGTAATCAAGACTTGTAAGAACCAAGCGAAGTCCACATGCAGCAAGGTGACACCTAATTTATTAAAAATCTTGGCACACTTTCACTTATTCACACACAAAGTCACTACTCACTCACATAGTTTTTCGTCTCGAAACGTGGAGGTTGAAGTAAGTTTCCTCCAAAGGGATTCTGAAACACCCCACCCTTTTCTTGACAAAACTATCCACTCCCCCTTAATTTCAACGAGATTGGCTCACACCCCCAATATCTCAAACAACCACATCTAAAATTTTTCTAAAAACTCACTAAGTTTTCCTCCACAGGAGGTGCCAAAAGAAATTTTTTAGTCTAGGTAGGATTTTGGGGATAGGCATCCAAATAACTCCCTGTTATTTGGTTCTCACATCTTCAAACAATAGAAGTTTTCAAATAGGGAACTTTAAATCCTCCAATTCAAGTGTTCCTAACACCATAAGGTAGGGAGATACCTGTGAAGGGTCAAAGGCCAAGGTCCGGTTGTTCTGTGCGTCACCCCTTGAGGCACCCACCTCTTGGACGGGATATAACTCGTGACCCATTTCTTAGGCCAAAAATCTAAATGTCACACTTTGACTGAGGTACCTAGTAACCAAGTTTTAGGACATCTACCCAAGTGGCAATTGTGGGTTGCAATTGCACCTTGATCGGATTTTGTGTGGCTATTGGGAAATATCGCCAGCTTTTTCGGGATATGCACCCTCTACCCTTCATTATAATTGATTACTTCATCCATCACTAGTTTCTCTTTCGGTGGCTTCAGACCCCACTATTGAGTGCTATTGGAAGGTCTAGTGTTGTTTGAGAGGAAGGACATTACGTCTTTTAGGACATGAGCATTTGTTTTCTTTGTTCTCCCATGCAAAAAAAATCCACCTACCCACATGTATGCTTCTTTATTCATTGATTTATGTATGTTGTTCTTGTAATTACATACGATTGTGAGATATATTGTGGAGGCCCAATTTATACAAAGTCTCTTGTTCATTAATTGCTCTCATCACCATTTGCACACATCCACTTTGATAGTCGGACATCATAGGGGACCCACAAAATCCCCATCGTTCTAGATGCTTGCTAAATCTCCCTCCCATCCTAGGGGGAGTTCCTAGTCTTTCCAACTCAACGGCCATACTTTCCCACACCCCTGTGAGTGCTACTGTCTTGGGATCAACTTTTCTTGGTTCCAATTTGCTTGGGTCCACTTCCCAAGGTCAAACATTCCCACACTCTCCTTTACATAGAAGCATGGGGCCAAATTATTCTCAAGGGGGAAGTACAAACCCACCTCATCCCCCTCAAGGGTCAGGTACGCAAAACACTCACACCATGGCCGGAACTAATCCTCTACAACCACCTCAAATGCCATACTTGGCTTCCCTCAACATACCCAATTTGACTAAACTCACCAATGATCCTATATTGCACAACCCCACATGGCCTGCAATGCCTACCAAACTGCCTTCAGACATCCCCAAGTTTGAAGGAAAATTGGGAGACGATCCCGCTAACCATATCATGACCTTTCACTTATGGTTCTCTTCAAACATTATCATGAATGATTTCGTCCGATTAAGGATATTTCAACGTACACTCACTGGCCCATAAACTAAGTGGTATGTAGAAGAAAAATATGGGTCCCATGTGACCTTTGAATCCTTGTCCAAAGCATTCTTGACCTTCTTTCAATTACCAATTCGTCATGACAATGGCCTCGAACTACTATCAAAATTTAAAAAAACCTCTTCCATGCACATCGCTAACCACATTCATGAATGGCGTCGGCGACGTAGTCTCTGCAAAGTTGTAGCTACTCCACAACAATGCCTCAATTGGTTCCTCAAATCACTTGTTTCCCTCCTTGCCAAAGACATGGCCGCCACCTTCCCCCAGTCTAAAGAAGAAGCCATTAGCAAGGCCCAACGGTTCGAACTCATTTACTCACAGTCAGGGTACTTGTATATGGTCCTACCTGACACCCTGAGACCCGTTCCATTTAGCTAGGACAAACCTGGGATGTCTCACTCAACGGATGGATTGATTGGTACCACTACACACCACAATTCACATCCCCAACAACCACCAATGTATGGCACACCTCAACATCCACCAGCATATGGAGGACCCCCTTATTATAATCCTCCCCCTTATCCACAACCATACCCCTTAACCTTTCCTCCACCCACCACCGGACCACTGCAAGCACCCACAATACACCCCGTAGCCCAACCTAGTTCTGGTACCCCCTCTACCTCTGCTTACACCCTAAACACTAGTGAAAGCTTCAAGCCTTCATATACATCCTACGGATCATTACCACAGAATAATTTGTACTTTCCTTTCCTTGCCCCCCCCCCCCTAGCCCATTCCTTCCCCACACGGACAACCACATGCTGGGGTTAATTTTGTTCAACCCTCTCCCATTCAGCAGTATCAAAATTTTGAACAACTGAATATGGTTAATCCATCCCATCAATCAAACAATTCCAGAAAGAAAGGAAAAAATTGAAACAATAATAATCCCAGACCAGGAGGAAACCAGAACCAACCCCAACCGAACCAACCTGTCGAGGGCAACCAAAACCAAGGGAACCAGAACCCCCAAGGGGGCAATAAAAACAAACACCAAGGGAATAACAACAACAATATTCAAACAAACTTCCCTTGTGGCCTTTGCGGTGAGTATGGCCATTATACTCACCAATTCCCTCAAATAGTAGACTTTAAATGGATGAAAGAATCCGGAAATGGACCACGTCCCCCAGTACCGCCTACCCCCAATAGGCCCCACAACAATATGTGTAGCACCCACCCCTGAGCATGTTGAAAAACCCCATACCACATCAAGGGGTGATGAACACCCAACAAGAGATGCAACTTTCCCCACCACAGGCAGGACCATATAACAACCTAGGCACTTATGCAGATTGAACTATCCTCCTCACTAGTGAGGAAGAAATCCTTCTACAAATGTGCAGTCGTCAATACAACACACCCTCTAACCCTAGTCCCACTACTTCAGAGGCCACCCTAGTCATGACTAGCCCACCTTTGATGATTTCGTGCCATAATACTGAAACACCTCTTTGCATCCCTCGCATCCCGTTGCGCAGGAATGTCCACAACCCTCAAGCTAGGGAAGCCCACAATTATAGTCTGGTCGATGACTTGGCACAATCCCTCACTGCCATGTTAGTATTAGAAGTTCTTCAAACCTGTCCTACTCAACGAAAATCGTTACTTTTCCTCTCTGGGGGCAGTTGACCCTGCCGATACTCAGCTCATCACATTTGATCTTGACAGTGGAGAAACCTATCTCTCCACTCTTGTTGCTTTTCAAATACCAGTTAAAATCCGGAATATCACAGTCCACCACTGCATTATTGACGAAGGTTCACCCACTTACATCATGTCCAAAACCGTATGGAAGAAACTTGGCTCTCTAGATCTAATACCCTTCGCCATTACTTTGAGGGATTACGAAGGACGACCCTCATCTCCCGAAGGGCTCTTCCAAAAATTCATCATCGAACTCAGGGGAAAAACCATCCTTATTGACATTGAGGTTATCGATGCCCCACTCAACTATAATATTTTGTTTGTTCGTAGCTACATGTATGCTATGAAGGCAGTCACCTCTTCTATGTTTTGAACCATGATGTTTCCCCATAACATAAAGATCATTACCATCAATCGGGTATCACATTATGAGCCTAACCCTTCATCCAATGTCGAAAGCATCCTCCCTTTTGTCCACACTAATCCAAACGCCTATCCACTCATCAAGATGGGCCCCAGNATGATGTTTCCCCATAACATAAAGATCATTACCATCAATCGGGTATCACATTATGAGCCTAACCCTTCATCCAATGTCGAAAACATCCTCCCTTTTGTCCACACTAATCCAAACGCCTATCCACTCATCAAGATGGGCCCCAGAATTTTTAAGGACCCATCCTTGCTAGGGACATACCATGGATCACCACCACTCATCCATCCCTCAACACAAGTGTGTGTCATCTCCACCAACAGAACAACAACTAAAGATACTCTCCCTCCCACTGAGGCCTCTTTCATCCCTGACATCCCACCAATCGTAGAATCCCTCTCTTAGGAATCTAATGGAACTTGTTCAGCTCTACCCGTTCCTGATCTTCCCCTCCCCTAGGGCCATATTCCAGTTTGGGAAATAGTCCCCCAAGACATTACTCAGATCCCTTTCTTTTACCCCCCACCGGGTGTACAAGCTTTCCAGGTAGCCGCAATGCTCACCCTTCCTAATATGGTGCTGGCACTCTCAATATGGTATCTACATCCACCTGAGATGATCCTTTAACCATCCCTCCCTCTCCAAACAGAAGAAATCCTGATGCAGATTCCCATACTTACCCCCACCATCCCACCCACACTCCCACTCACTAGCACCCCTGCTACAGTTGGGGGCAGATGAAAAAATAAAGAGCCCACCGCTCCACTTCACCCACACCTCCAACCTCCGTGCACGCTATGCGAGAAAGATAGACACCCCACCAACAAATGCCCATCTATACCCAAGCCACGCAATCTAATTCAACTCCCTCAAGCACCACCACTACTCGTCGCTTCTTCCAGTACTACCGCTATCTCCCCTAACACAAATAGCAAAGGATTGTGAACCAAATTTGCATGCGCCATCTGTTTAGAATATGGCCATTACACACACCATTGTCTAGCGTTACCTCAATTCCAGCAGACGCTAACAGTTGTACGCCAGAGATTTCAACAAGAACTCACCCCAACACATGTCACCGACATCCATTATGTCACGACCTCAGTCAATGAACGTATGAGATGTCCCTGCTCTCTCTTTGAATCACTTTATCATTTCACATATCAATGTCCTATGATCATTGAATACAAGCGTCGCCAACTGGCCCTAATTCAAAACCCTACACCCCCCCTCTAGCAAGACCAGTGAGTACCCCTACCCCATCACTTGATGTGGTTCATATATTCTCGCCGGAACATGAGGAACTCCCTACTCCCCCATGGTTCCTGGATGATTTATATGAGGATTTTCCCCCAAATCCCCCCAATTCTCCAATTCATTTCCCCATGGAAATTCTACACGTGACTACCGTTTTCAACACACAATATCTCGATATTTTGTTTATGTCAAGTGAACCATTGCAACCTCCTTGCGATACCCCCTCTCCATCGCTACTACCAAAAAACAACCCCATGGTGACCGTCATCGAAAATACTCCTCTTGATCCCCTATATTTTTGACAGTTTCACTACGACGAAGACATCCTTGAGGAGTTAACTAAACCCAATTTTCCATGGGACGTGCTCCACCATAGAGCACATTTTCCTTCACAGAAAGTCATCATGCCTCCTAGCCAAAACCCCATATATGCAATTGAAACCAAATATTTTCTCCCACCGAGGCATATAGATTGGTTTAAAAACCCTATCCCTACCCTCGCGCTTTTGAAGAAGGAAATATGGCCAATATTTCCCCCACCATCAAAATCGATATTTTCATCAAATATGGGGTCTCAGAGGAAATCACCATTGGCGTTGAATGCTCTCCCAAAGAAATCACCGCCTACAAAGATCTCTTCCAAGAATACCAGGACATCTTTGCTTGGTCATACACAAATATGCTCAGCCTTGATCCCTCTATTGTCGAACATCGTATAGACACCTAGCTTGATATCACACATGTCCATAAAAAATGGCGTCTGCTACACCCATCCAAAGTTGTGGCCATCAAGGCCGAAATTGACAAATTACACGTAGCAGGGTTCATATACCCTATCGCATATAAATCATGGGTCTCCAACCCCGTCCCTATCAATAAAAAACAAGGAACTATCTGCGTATGTACGGACTTTTGTGATCTCAATCACGCATGTCCTAAGGACAACTTTCCAACTCCCTTTATCGATGAAATTATCGATGATTGCACCAGTCACGAGGCCCTATCTTTCATGGATGGTTTCTCTGGCTACAACCAAATTCAAATCCACCTAGCCGATCAATACAAAATCATATTCACTACCCCCTGGAGAAATTTTACGTATCGTGTCATGCCTTTCGGCCTCAAGAATGCAGGAGCCACTTTCCAACATGCCATGACATACATTTTTCATGTTCTGGCTCAAATCATTCTCGCCTACTTGGATGATCTCACTGCTCGCTCCAAAAAATGCACTCAACATCTCAATGATTTACGAATCATGTTCAAACGGTGTCGTCAGTGCAAAAACTGCTTGAATCCCCTCAAGTGTGTGTTCTGTGTTACTGCTGGACTCATCCTTGGGTTTATCGTCTCTCAACGTGGTATTACAGTTGACCCCCTCAAGGTCCAAGCTATCATAGAAATTCCCCCACCATGGAATTTACGCCAACTGCAGAGCCTACAAGGTAAAGCTAACTTTTTATGCTGCTTTGTCCCCGATTATGCCACTTGGGCACTCAGTTTCCTTCGCCTCTTATGACATGATATCCCATTCCAATGGGACGAACATGCCCAAAAATCTTTTGATGATCTCAAAACGGCCCTCTCCAACGCCCCGTTAATTAGTCCACCTGACTATAACCGTGACTACATCCTCTATATCTCGGCCTCCACCGTCTCAATAGTAGGAGTTCTCATCCAAATAGGGGATGATGAACGTGAGCATGTAATTTACTACATTAGTAAAAATATTTCACGGACACCCTTGAAATACAATCACAAAGAAAAATTGGCCCTTTTAGTTGTCCTTGCCGAATTCATCACGACATTTCCCTGCTACCTACTTATCAGTGACATCTTATATCAGCGACGGGTCGACAGTGTACTCCATCGATGTTTGAATATCGATGAGGACGATCGAGTCTTGAACGACTGCCACAGTGGCGCTTGCGGGGGTCACCTCTCTGGGATGTCCACCTCTCAAAAACTCATTTGAGTCGGTTATTTTTGGCCTACATTGTTTCACGATTGCATCCACGCTGTGAAACGATGTGACAAATATCAACTTTATGCCAACAAAGCATATGCACCACCTGCTCTTCTACACTCGGTCATTACTAGCGGCCCCTTTTGCAAATGGGGGATATACTTTATGACTTTCAATCCTCCATCCAACAATGGACACAAATACATCGTCGTCGCATTCAATTACTTCACTAAGTGGGTTGAAGCCATGCCTACATTTAAAAACATCGCTGACACCGCAACATGATTCTTCTTCAACCACGTCATCTCCCGCTTTGGAGTCCCACTACATCTAGTCTCCGATCACAGGAAACACTTCGAGAATGAGATCTTTGTCAAACTCTCCTCTCAGTTAGGCTTCTCCCATGAGTTCATCTCCCCATACTACCCTCAGTCCAACAGACAGGTAGAGGTGGTCAACAAGGTCCTCAAAACCATGTTGCAGCACATGGTTAACAAACATAAGACCAATTGGCACCATATTTTATTTTCTGTGCTATGGGATTATACCATGGTAGTTAAAACTGCCACTGGCTTCACAACATTTCATCTTGTCCATGGGGTCGAGGCTACTCTCCCCATAGAATGTGAAATTCCCACCTTACGCATCGCTATTGAGCTATTACCCGACACTTCTCCAATGGAGCAGCGTTTGTTGAACGTAGAGTCACTGGATGAAGACCTTTGGTCTTCATTACAGAATAATGAGGCAGCCAAAAAATGGTCCAAGGCCACCTTTGATCGCCATGTCAACCTTCGCTCATTCAACAAAGGCGACCTCGTCCTTGCTTACGATATCGCTCATGATACCTTTGGCCATGGAAAGTTAGAGTCATTATGGCATGGACCTTACATCATCCAGCATTGCCTCACTAAAGGCACCTACATCCTAGCCTCCCCCGAAGGTCACCCTCTCAAAGAATCCATCAACGAGTTGTACTTAAAGAAATTTTATGCCTAAAAGCATAGCCATACTACACTAGGCTTGTTCTTTCTGTATGCTTTTTTAGATTTTTTAGTCTTGCTCTCCATGGATTCATTTAATTTACCATTTTTGTGATTGATAGATGCCTCCCCCACCAGCCTACCACATCGGTTACACCGATGGAGCTATCCGTTGGACACAGAATCTCACTTCGACCGCATGGGCCCTTTATTCCCCCTCACAAACGTTACTCCACTCCAACGGCATATGTTTGGGGTCAGCAACAAACAACCAAGCAGAATACACAATAGTCATTGGCCTACTCGCTGAGGCCAGTCACCGCCATGTTAACCACCTTAACGTTTTATTAGATTCCCAACTGGTTGTCCTCTAGCTCAACAATTTATACCATGTCTGCAATCTGTGCCTCTTCCACAAATACCTGCAAGTTAGACTCTTATCTCGACATTTTGATTCCATCACATTTACACACATTCCAAGACAATTTAATCAAATAGCAGATAATATGGATAACCTAGTGTTAGATTGGTATTTATCACATCAAGACACTAGTATGCATACATAAATCATAACCAGTCTGTCAATAGCATATAGATTAGACACCATCAAAAATCACTAACAAACATCAACACAAGTGAACACCACAAAGATCCCAAAAATGTATATCCATACATATATATATACCGTTCAATGTGTCATCATTGTTTACAAAAAAATAGTACATCAGGTACACTATCCGTAGGTAGTTAAACCACCTTACCCCTATAGATACAAAATGGTGCTACACCACCATATACAAAATGGACTCACCAGCCTATATAGACACAAAAAAATACATAAATACAGAGGTACTCATGGATCCTCTAGAGCTCCACCACCTGGACCTCTCTCTGGAGGAGGGGCCCCACTAGCTAGGGGTCCCTTAGGTCCCAGAGGCAGTCGCCTAGTCATCATCGCCCCCTCTACAGCCACTCTCCGAACCACGGTCCGCCACGCTATCAAAACACCCACACACTCCTCTAGGACCCCCTCGTCTAGGATCCATGACCAAATGCCCTCAAGCACTCCCTATAGTACCGCCTCCAAGTGGAGGTGAACATCCTCGAACTCTCCCCAGGCCTCTGCCGTAGGAGCATGCGATGGACCTGCACCGGGGTCATCGAACCGACATCGCCTGGTCACTCTCTCATCATCAGCGGGCCTCGTCCTAGCATCATCCCATCATCGTTTCTCTCTTGCCCATGGCTCTCCCCACAGAGGCCTCACCAGCCCCTGATGAGCCGACGCTCTAACCAAATTCACCTCGCACCCGCGAGGTCCCACATCTGCACATACAACAAACAAAAGGTAGCATCAGCATCCATCTATACATAACAAACATGCTATACTATCTAAATATCAAACCGTCAAAAATCACATCATACCTATGTGGTTGAACACCTCTCCTGGTGGTAACACCATCTCTAGATCATCCCGGAAGTCCACCCCAAAATAGGGATACCATAGTATGATCTGTGGCATCTGACACCACACCTGTGTAGCCTCGGTCATGAAATAGTGGCCACCCTCCCCACCACCATACGAACCAGGATCATCGCCCACCGCCTTAATCATGACTCTCGCACGCCAAGAGCACCTAACATCACTCTAAGGCGTAACATCGGCACCCTCTCTAGAAACCATGCCACCAAGATAGACCCAAAGGAAAAATCCCCCGAGTCAACAGCACAACACCTGTCAAGTTTTCCTACCATCTTAGCATGGAGCATCAAGCCCCAAGCAAGGTGCTCGCCCACCAGTGCCCTCTCCATGATCCTCAGCTAACCTCCACTAATCCACTGAGTCGTAAGAAACCCATAGACTCTCACAATCATCATTACCATGCAATGATGCACAAGGGTGTCCATCGCCCCAATACTCACCACAGAGCCCAACATAAATTTCTCCCCCGAACAATATCTCCAGGCTAAGACAGCCAATTGACCATCCCCGGGTACTACGGGCTCCGTCAGTAGTGGGATTCCCCGAAAATGGAACCCAATCAAGAAATATACATCCTCCACTGCAGTGAAGGATATATTCTCACCCCACACCATAAAGAAATGCAGGTCAGGGCTCCACATCCTGATCAGAAACTGCAACAAATACTCATGTGCCTGCACTAGCGAACACTCAAAAAACTTCAACAGCCCAAATGTTTCCAAATCATCTTGGACTGTCGGCTCCTTGTCCCTCACTGCCTCCCTCAGGCGTGACCAGTCCCTCTCTCTCTAGTGAACCAACATCGTCCAAATGATCACCTACACCCACATATACAACACTTGATTAGCCATCATAACCTCAAAAAATCCAAAAAAGATAAGTTTTTACACCCTTCAGCTTTGCCTCACAGGTGCACACACATGCACGCTTGTTCACCCCCCATTCGCACACTCATGTGTGACTATTGTCCATACAAAGGTGCATTCATGCACCCCTGTCACACATACAAGAGCTCATCATAGCGTGCCTGTTCACTACACAGCTGTGCACGCATGCGCAGCTATTAGGGGTACAGATGTGCATGCCATGCGTGCCTATTTTCCCCATTCGGGCACCCCCATGCACGGATGTCTGAATTACAGGCGTGCACCTATGCACGCGAAATTCTCAATTGCCCGTGCACTAGAGGGCCCACACCCACAAACCCCTTGTATGGTCCTCCGTACAGGCCCTGCCCAAAAACAGAAACCCTAATTCTATGCAGGAGGATACGACAACTAACCTGAAGCTCGTTGATCCTGAATCGGCTGCCTCAATCTCCTGGAATCTCCAAATCTCCTCTAAAATCGCTCGTCCACTCAATAATATATCAAGTACAAATGAGGTGGCTTTGTGGGCCCTACAACTATATATAGTCCATTTTTCCAAACTTCCAAACTCAATTCTGGGAGCTCCAGGCGCCCGTTTTTCGATCTGTCTTCAGCCATGGGGTCAGGACTCTGTTACCTAGATAATTCCATTGCCCAGGCCATTTTTCATCCTCAGCCCCCGAGGGACATTTTTCTCATATTACGCTCAGGTACGCATACTTACATTATTGAATAATTTCTATATGTTCTTTTCTCTTCAAATATTGTTCACGTCGGGTATTCAGTTTTTATGTGTGTAGGTGCTTAATCACCATACAACAGTAGTATCTCTTCATGCATATCATCGATACCGGCATGTAGTCATTCCCTCTAAATCTCAAAATGCATCTCCCAGTCACACCCTCCGATATTTGCCTCTAGGATCCCTATATCCGGCTATGCAGTACTATCACCTTCACTACATTTTGGTACTGTCACCCGGTAGCACCCCCCCGCCCCCCACATGAGTTGTCCCATTCATTTCTCCCCTGGGCATTTTGACACTCATGTTGTTTCCACCCTTTAGGGATGGGAGTCCCAATAGTCTTACATAATGTCGAGAACCGTCCACATACTCCTTCTCCTCATTTTGCTAACCTACCCCAAATGGACTCCTAGGTCACTTCATCATGGTTCTATTCTGACTGCACCCCCGCAGTATCATTAACCATCCATTTCATCCATCGTCAGTTTTCCCCTCTGCAGATTGTCCTCTATACGTTTCCCTAATACAAAAACCCGCCTATGGGGCCCTAACCCTCCACTTTTTTTCCAAGAAACTTGCCCCATCATCAGGCCAAGCCATCTTACACTGGGGCACCCATTTCTATATCTACACAGTTGTCCCAACTTATTTTTTTATTCTTTTGATAATTGTACAAACCCTTTTTCCGCATTTTCATAGCTTTCTGTTGTTTCCTTTAGCGACCTTCCTTTTCCAGCAAAGAAACCCTTGTAGCCCTTGGTTAGGGAATTTTTCACTTCCCAACATCAATGACACTATCTATAAATCCCTGAGCATCTTATAGCCCATACACCTTTTTGATCTCTGTGTTTTTCCATTGTGTCATGCCTCTGGCATAGCTCATCCATGTCTAGTCGTCCCCCTGGCGCTATATTCAGTTTTACGGTTGCTTCCACTTTGCATATCTCCCCAACCAAGGGTAGTCTTGAGTCTCATTGCATCTTGACCTCATCCATATACCTCATCAGTTACTGATCTCATCCACTAGATTTCAGAAAGCTCTTTGCTTCTTGGAGTTGCGTCTCCCTTTCTGTCAACATCAACACTATTTCCAGAAGGGCGACAGTATCTTGAATCTCATTACCTTTACAATGAGGAGCCTCGGATGGCACAAGGAAAACCACCATTTTTCTCTGCTATCATTGACCCCCATAACATTTGACTTCAACACTATCTCATGTTACGGTGGGTCTTACTTTGTGACTATTGCATTTGTTTTAATTTAGCCAAAGACCTCTGAAATTTGATAGACTATCAATGTCTTCACATTATCGACACTTCTCATAGGTGTCCTTACCCTTTTTCAGATTTTTGTTCACCATCAGAATTGTCCTTTGTTATTATCAAACCGTCCTGGAGGGCGCTGCAGTGATCTACATCCACAACATAGGTTCAGTTACGGTATTACATCTTTTTGAGTTACATGACACGTGCATGGGGCATGCTCGCCTCGTTTGTACACAGTTTTATTTTTTCTCCCACGCCTTGGGAAAGGCTTGTGTCCTACAGGTTACCCTCTCCTTCCAATGGATTGCTCTTGACACTCCCCACAGCACTCTTTCTTACACAAGTACTCTCAGTAGAAGAAACATTGATGTATTTTGGCTATATGTATGCTCCTAACCTCACACATCAGGGGGCATCTGTTATCACCGGAATTTTGTCCACAAATGGTTACATGAATATAGCATCTTCAAAACACTCATTAGTTTACTCATGGGACAAAAATGCATCTCCAAAAGGTCCAAAACTATACAACCAGCAATAAAATCAACATGCGCTAAAAATACACAAGGCGCCCACGCACGTGTGACAATCAGATAACACAAAAAGCCACGCACACCTCAAAATGGTGCATTCATGATATTGGTTGGCCTTCCACCCACTTCTGGTTCAGCTTCCAAGTCGATTTGACATCCAAATCTCGGCTGAATCCGACTAGGGGGCTGGTCAAAGACCTAAAGGTTCCCTAAATGGCCCCTTATTCACACTAAGAACTGGTTGCATAATACCTCAAAGCTATCCTATAAAAGGAATCCATGGGTGCACTATATTTTCAAGGAATTCATTTGTATTGTTATGCTGTTGATATTCTTTTGGAGGATCATCTTTCCTCATCAAGAGCATGCTAGCACCATTTCAGTTAGCCTTTCATATCACTTCTAGAGTGCATGTGCTTTGGATTCTCTTCACCATTTCATTTTAGTTCCTCACTTGTAAGAAGAGCTCAATATTTGGGGGTCCAAGAGCCCTCCCTTGGAGGAAGAGGGGACCCAAAGTCTCCCTTTCTTTTTGGTGTTTTCTTTTCACTAATATAATCCTTTCCATTGGTGGCGTGAGTCTTGTTTGTTTCTTGTTCTAATGTCCTTATGCACTATAGTTTAATTCCTTTTATCATTCTTAGTTTAATTCTTTGCTTATCTTTTGTGCTTTATACTTTTAAATCTTTCCTCTACTGCTGTCTTGCCTAGCTGACCCAACTAGGCTTGTAAGCAACCTTATTTTGCTCATTTAGGTGACAAAAGAGGTGCAACAACCGGTCTGAATAAAACTCTGGAATTTTCCTCATCTATCATCTGTGCAAAGTGTTAGCACTTATTCTTGAAAGGGGATGTTTTTCCTTTAAATTTTCCCATTGGATAACCAAATGCGAGAAAAGGGGTTTAAAAACCCATCATATGCATTTTTATCCAAAGTTGGGGCGTGATTATGCAAAGGCACGCACATACCTGGTCGGCGAAAATCCATCAGGCACAGGCTCAGTCTCAGCTATCGGATCCATTAGATAAATTAGATCGGCGGCCATCGGGCAATCGAGATTATAAAGTTACGCAAAGTTTAGCATCATACCAAGGCCCAAAATTGTGAGATCTGGGAAGTTCATTTCAGAGGGACATGTGGTGCATGATCAACATAGTCGCAATTTCGTGAATCGGGAGGTCAAGAGTTGATCACATCAGATACTCCCAAAACGTGAAATCATGAAAATATCGCACTCGTTGATCAAGGGAGATATATGGACCGTTGGGTCATCTTTTCACAATTTCATGAGTCAGGAAAGTAGGAGGGCGAGTCGTGAAAACTTGCGACATGCAAAATCGCAAAATAATCAAGGTCGTCCGTTCCAGGGGACGCGTGGCGCAGGATATGGGCCAAAGAAAAGTCTTTTGAGGAGTGTCGATGGTATGTGGTCCCACAATGAAAATTTGATCTGAGAGGTCTAAAGAAAAGGGGAACGTGGCAGTAGATAATGTGAAATCGCGATTTCGCATATCGGAGGTTCGAGCATAGAGCACAGCGTAAACTCCCAACACGTGAAATCGTGAAGCACTCAAAGTTTGGGCCCATGGTCATAGCCTTTGTCCCTATGGTGTGCGGGTCTAGGAAGAATACTAACACCTGTTGCATAGATCTGGTGACGTGGGGTCTTCGAGGAAGCAATATTGGCCGTCAATTTTAGAGCAGATCTGACTGTCGATCTAGGTATGACCATTTCGCGATTTTGGGCATCGCGATGTTGTGAATCAAGGGGAGTGAGAAATCTCTAAATGTGAAGCCCCGAAATTTTATAGGGGATAAGCGCAGGGTCATGTCCTGAGGTCGTTTGGAACGATGGAAAGGAGCTGTGCCAAAGGGACGAAAGCACATTTATTGATTGCAGAAGAAGAGCAGCAAGGCTCGAACCATCGATATTGATTTGAAGAAGTCAGGGCACCACCTGGGGAATTCATGGATGTCAGAACTCATCCCTATCCCAATGAAGTAAGTTAATGGAAATAGGGGGTGGTGGTTGAAGCCTCGTTTCACTCCATTAATGGAAATCAAGAAAGGATGGTCGTGGTGGCTAGCTGACAGCCGAGAGCTCCTCTGTAAATGGTTTTTCCTACAAAGTTCATACTATTTTAATTTCATGTCTGACAGAGGAAAACATGTGCAGTCTGAAAGGAGAAGGAGGAAACGCAAAGCTTTGAATCTAGTAGTCTGATCGTATCCCTGAGGGCCATGAGAATTTCCAAGTATTTATACTCAATTTTGATATTTTGTAAGCGTCATCGATGGTTGAGCTAGGCTCCTGTATTGTAACATTTTGAGGAAGCACTGGTTCCTCTGGTTATGCATCTGTATTTGAGACTTCTTATTTAATGAAAGTCGGCTTATTTATGTATCTCTATAAACAAATCTTTTAAAACACTCGGAATTGGAGGAT
Source organism: Picea mariana (assembly GCA_032191745.1). NCBI lineage: Eukaryota > Viridiplantae > Streptophyta > Pinopsida > Pinales > Pinaceae > Picea > Picea mariana. Next base: position 51,499 of record JASDQU010308951.1, on the reverse strand, counting down.
CCAGTTGAGGGTAGTTATGTTGTCGTGATGTATGTTTGATCACTGCAATATTTTCACCAGTTTTAATCAGTTTCCTGTGTTATCTTTTCCCTCTTACACTAAGTAGCTCAAAATTGGAGGATCCAATCGAGTTGTTACAGTAGCATTGTGATGTAGGTTTGATCATCCTGTTGTCATAACTGTGTCGCTTAGGCATATCTTAGTGTTTGAAACTTCGGGTCCAAGAGGATCTTTTTCTTGAATATTTTCTTGCTTAGGCTGCTAGAAGACCGGATGTCCATAGCAAACTCTTACATTTTCTCACCAAGTCTTCCCTCTTCTCATTTTAAACTCAACTTCCTGACTGGAGTTATATCAAGACCTCACTTGCTTATGTTTTTCCTAGTCCGGGATTATGAGTTAAAGCGATATTCTCTTGGGTCTGCACCCATTCGACCACCCTTAATCATTCATTGTGACATATAAAATTGATGGGTATTAGGCTTACCTCTGTCGCAATCCAAAGGTGACTTATGGTGCTAACATTTTTGGCACCATTGTCGGGGATGAAATTGAATATTTTCCCTAGGATTGAATGACAAAGCTTAATAGTTCTGAAGGTGCATCAAAACTTAGTACTTCAAATATTTCAACTATGCACCTAGCGACTCTACTGTGGAAACTCCACTATTTCAGTGTGACTACTTCTAGCACACTTGAAAGCTGACCCAGAGGAGCTTTCTCGAGAATGTTTTCAGTAGCTTCCTTCTCATCTTGAGAAGTTCTCTGGGGAACAATAATGACAAAATCTGGCCTTTGATGGTGAACGAAGGCCAGACACACTCATTCTACATATCATTCACCTGGAGACTCCATGGTTGAGGGATCGTTTGGCGACTCCACTGGTTTGAAATGGACAAAATCCTTTCTCGGAGGTTTTCTCCTTTTAATTTTTCTGTTGTTCCTGGTTTTCCTAATGTTGTCCCTACTGTGGATGAATGGGGCGATTATTTTCCCATATTTAGAGGGCATGTGGAGGACAACCCTGCTCAGCATCTCTGTGAGTTTCATGAACTCATGCATCAATGGGATATGCATCAGGAGGATGTATTATTAAAAATTCTCATGTTCTCATTAGTAGGGGATGCTCATGAATGGTATCATTCTTTACCCCCTACTAGCATCTCCTCCCTGAGAGAGTTTCATGCAGCCTTCAGCAGGCATTGTCAAAGGAATTATTTCTCTGAGTTAATCTGTCATAATTGTTGTAAGGAATATGAAGGCCATGATCAAGATGTGGTTATGTCTTATAAAAGTTGTGAGGGTGAGGACCATGAAGAGGAGGATCTTCATGGATATTTGATAGAGCTGGTAGAATATCTCTCTGCAGAGATAGAAGAGTTGAAGGAAGATCATGACTGCTGCCTTTCTGAAGAAAATATAGAGGATTTTCTAGTTCTTGAATATGTTGTTCTTGGTGGCCCTATGGATGAGGGTAGTATTCAAGATTCCATGGTGGTAGAGACATTAGTTCCTGCCCTTCATAAGCCTGTTGTCTTGGTTTTAAAGGAACAAGCCATTGTGGAGAAGAATTATTCTCTTTTTCTTCACGAGATTTCCCATGATGTGTTTACATTTGGGACTAAAAAGAAGGATCGGGAGATCATTCCACTTTGGACTGTTGTCCCTAGTTTTGAGGATTATTCAAACGAAGAGAAGCAAAGCCCCACATCATAGTTCACCGAACAGAGAAGTGACCAACCTGTATATGACAGTTATGAATCAAGGTATGAGTTGGATGTGCAGGATTTCCAAGAACAGACTATTGGGCCTTATCCTTTGTTCATTGAGCAATATTATCTTGAGGAAATCATCCCTCCTAGACCTGCTGAAGACACTATGCAGCAAGATGAAGAGAATATTTTTCCCACGGGTCTTGTTTATGATGATTATGAATCTGACCCTTGGAACAGCCAAGAAGAAGAACTAGAAGAACTAGAGGAGCAATAGAAGGAGCAGTTTATCTCCTATTCAAAACTTGTTAATGAGCAACCATCATCTGAGATCAGTCAGCCTATATCAACTGATCACCCTCCTATACCTACCAGAGAGATTTAGCTATGTGTGAGCAGTTGCATAAAAGGGATGGTCGTCTGTTACAAATTTTCGGGAGTTCACCATTTGGCCTACGAGCCTGTGAAGGAGTACATTTATTTGTACTTCCTTCATGTTTTGAAGCCGCCCAGCTTTATCCTAACCTCAGCATTAGGAGGAAAGCTAAAGGATGTAACCATTCTGCTATCGTGATTGCATCAGCTGCTAGTGATCACCGACAAAGTAAAGGAGCTTCCATTTGGGAAGTTACTTGATTGGCTATGGTGGAAGTTTGCTTTCACCTAGAACTATGTAAAATTTTATCAGTTTATGATTGTACATAAATAAGCTCCTTCCAGCATGTGTGTTGATTTTTGTTTTTACTTTCAGCCTGTATTTTCACCAGTGTTTTTTGAGCTTGACTCCATATCCCAACAAAAAGAAACCGAAACTGCAAAAGGAGATCTTAGAGCCTAACAAGGAGGACTCTATCCCCCATGGAGACTAATGTTAGCACTTATTCTTTCAAGGGTATGTTTTTCCTTTGAATTTGGCCATTGGATAACCAAATGTGAGAAAAGGGGTTTAAAAACCCACCATATGCATTTTTATCCAAAGTCGGGGCTCGATTATGAAAAGGTGCGCACATACCTGGTCGACAAAAAGTCGCCAAGCATAGGCTCAGTATTAGTCATTGGATCCATCAGATAAATTAGATCGACGGCCATCGGGCGATCGAGATTATAGAGTTGCGCAAAGTTTAGCATCAGACCAAGGCCCAAAATCATGAGATCTAGATCATTCATTTCAGAGGGACATGTGGCGCATGATCAGCATAGTCACGATTTTGTGAATCGGGAGGTCGAGAGTCGATCACATCAGAGACTCCCGAAACGTGAAATCATAAAAAGATCATTGTCGTTGATCAAGGGAGAGATCTGGACCGATGGGTCATATTTTCTTGATTTTGTGAGTCTGGAAAGTAGGAGGGCGAGTCCTGAAAACTCGTGACATGCGAAATCATGAAATAATCAGGGTCGTCCATTCCAGGGGACATGTGGCATAGGATCTGGGCCAAAGAAAATTCTTCCCAGGAGTGTCGATGGTATGTAGTCCCACAATGACAATTTGATTTGGGAAGTCTAAAGCAGAGGGGCACGTGGCAGTAGAAGATAATGTGAAATCATGATTTTGCATATCAGAGGTTCGAGCATGGAGCACAGCACAAACTCCCGACACACAAAATCGTGAAGCGCTCAAAGTTTGGGCCCATGGTCATAGCCCATGGCCCTATGGTGTGCGGGTCCAGGAAGAAGATTAGCACCTGTCGCTTAGAGATGGTGATGTGGGGTCTTCGGGGAAGAAATATTGGCCGTCAATTTTAGACAAGATCCGACCGTCGATCTGGATATGACCATTTCATGATTTTGGGCATCGCGATGTTGTGAATCAAAGGGAGTGAGAACTCCCAAAATGAGAAGCCCCAAAATTTTATAGGGGATAAGCACAGGTTCATGGCCCGAGGTCATGTGGAACAATGGAAAGGAGATGCACCAAAGGGCCAAAAGCACATGTATTGATTGCAAAAGAAGAACAACAGGGCTCGAAGCACTGAGATTGATTTGAAGAAGTCAGGGCACCACTTGGGGCATTCATGGATGTCATAACTTGTCTCAATCCCAATGAAGGAAGTTAATGGAAATAGGGTGTGGTGGTTGAAGCCTCATTTCACCCCATTAATGGAAATAAAGAAAGGATGGYCGTGGCGGCTAGCTAACGGCCCAGAGCTCCTCTATAAATGGGTTTTCCTGCAAAGTCCATACTGTTTTAATTTCATGTCTGACAAAGGAAAACATGTGTAGTCTGACAGGAGAAGGAGGAAACAAAAATATTTGAATGAAGTGGTTTGATCATATCCCTGAGGGCCATGAGMAGTTCCGAGTATTTATACTCAATTTTGATATTTTGTAAGTGTCATCGATGGTTGAGCTAGGCTCCCGTATTGTAAAGTTTTGAGGAAGCACTAGTTCCTCTGGTTATGAATATGTATTTGAGACTTCTTGTTTAATGAAAGTCATCTTCTTTCCGTATCTCTGTAAACAAATCTGTTAAAACACTTGGAATTGGAGGATCCAGTTGAGGGTAGTTATGTTGTTGTGATGTAGGTTTGATCACTGCAATTGTTTCACCATTTTTAAGCAGTTTCATGTGTTATCTTTTCCCTCTTACACTAAGTAGCTTGGAATTGGAGGATCCAGTCGAGTTGTTACAGTATCATTGTGATGTAGGTTTGATCATTATGTTGTCATAACTGTATCATTTAGGCATATCTTAGTGTCTGAAACTTCGGGTCCAAGAGGATCTTGTTCTTGATGCTTTTCTTCCTTAGGCTACTGGAAGACCGGATGTCCATAGCAGACTCTTACATTTTCTCGCCAAGTCTTCCCTCTGCTCATTTTAAACTCAAGTTTAAAATGAGCAGAGGGAGTGAGATCAATACCTCACTTACTTATGTTTTGCATGGTCCTAGATTCTGAGTTAAATCGATATTCTCTTGGGTCTGTGCCCATTCGACCACCCTTATTCATTCATTATGACATATAAAACTGATGGGTATCAGAATTACCTCTGTGCTAACAGAAAGTAGTCGATCAACTTACATAGCTGTGCAATATTTGGATAGTTTGTCGCTTTGTAGAAGTTCTTAAAAAATAGAACAACTTCGTTTTTTAATAATGCATGATCATTGACCGATTCACCATTTTCACCTTTGATATCCCATATAAAATTTTTGATTTTGTTATGGGATGTGAAATTGTGGAAATATTTTGTATTTCCATCTCCGTTGGCCAGCCAGAGTGCCCTACTACACAATCTCCACTTTTCTTCCTCTTGATGGAGTAATACATTCCTTTCCATCTCTAGATGATGCAGCATAGAATCTGTGCCTTGATTAGTTGGATCACCGGTCAACAAGTTTATGTGTTCCTTTATATCCGCTTCCAACTCTAACATTCTAGCTCTGTTCTGTTTTGTCATTTCTTTATACTAGTTCTTTGTATGTTTTTTTAAAGCCTGTAATTTCCAAACAATTCTTCTTTGAGTGTTGTCTTCGATAAAAAACCCAAGGTCGTTCCAAACCTTGGTGACAATATCCACAAAACCTTCTTCTTCGAGCAACTATGTATTGAATTTAAAAGGATAGTTTTTGAAATCTGGCAGTAAATCCAGTTGTAAGCATATGGGTGCATGATCGGAGAAAAATGGGAATTCAACCCATGTCCTGTAGATGCTAACTTCTGTTAGTAACTCTTCAGAAGCCATTACTTTGTCAAGCCGCCTTACAATTGCATTCTATCATGTACGGTCATTTCTCCATGTGGGCATCATCTTTGGTAGCTTGATGTCTATGAGGTTTTTTTAGGATAAAAGGTCTCTATAATAATCGTCAATTCCAGAACGTACCCCTCCACAAGCCTCTTCAGAATTAAGAATGAGATTGAAATCCCCATCCATGATCAAAATTTTAATCGATAAAATGCCACTATCTTCCATTGAACTCCGGAAAGTTTTCCTAGTTGAGCAAGGACCATAAATATTAAGAAAAGTAATCTCCCGATTATTTAAGATGATCCTACCTGATAACAGAATGCCACCCACTATGAGAAATGGAGTCACATCAAAAAAACTTGGGTCCCAAGCTACAATTAGACCCCCAAAAGTACCCACTAAATTTACAGAGAAAATAGCCCAGGAAGGGTGAAAAATATAAAAGAAATCTCTAGCTTTCTAGGCGGAAACCAGAGTTTCTTGAAGAAATACAATCTCAGGTTTCATTTGATCCATCAAACAATAGAAGGAAGAAGCTTTGAGGGTTCCCCCAATCCCTCTAACATTCAGAGAGAGATCTAACATTACTTTTCCCTGGCCAAGGATTTCATTTCTCTAAGAGGCCCAATGTCAGTGGAAGAATTATTCTTTGTAGTTGTTTTAGAAGATTGTGATATTTTTTCCCGACTGCTTCTATTTTTTAAAGGTGACAGTTCTAGAGCTATACCTATGGACCATGCAAAGTTTTTTCCTTCTTTCACTGGAAAGGATTTCGAACTAGTCGACTTCGAGGACCCCGAGGTTTCTAAAATCATTTTCCCCAAGTAAGTAGGAAGAACAGTAGCTACTTTGTTATCCCTACTAGGGGGTATCAATGAGTCAAGGACCAAGTTTAGGTCAGTAGCCTCCTCCTCTAGTTCCCTAAAACCAGGAAATAAGGATGAATATGTAGGCTCGGGTTGAGGGGAGTGGGTTTTGAATCCCTAGAAAGGGCCAAAGGATTGGTAAGGGGCCAAGGAGAAGTGGTGGAAGGGTGAGAGGAAGGAGGTGTACCCGGATCAATATTAAAATTGTTAAGAGGCAGGGGATGAATAGTGGAGGTTCGAGATGAAGGAGTCAAACCTGTGCCAATAATAAAACCAGGATCCATTATAGGTTTCTTACCCACTTCCTGTGCATGTGTCCTTGTAACCCTACCATAAGTAGTAGATTCAATACATCCTCCCAAAACAACTGTGTCGATAGTCATTGAACGGGACAGCCAGCCTGAGTTATCCAAGGCTTCCTTTTCCCACAAAGATAATGAAGAAAAAAGTGATGGGCAGAAGAAGCGTAGCTTACTCAAAAGTGATTCCGTAGTCTCTGGGGGTGACTCTGTCCCTGATGAGCTGAGGACGGTTTTTTCACCCAGAGAATCCACCTTCATCATATAATCCAAAGGATCTTTCTGTAACAGGGTATCTTTTGACTTTTCCTTAATCACCTTTACACTGCATTCCCTTCGGAGGTGGCATGTACAGTGACACCAGTTGCACCTGAAGGGGATACCCTGATAATATAATATTTGTTTAGTGTGTCTCCTTCGCCATTCAATATCCAAAACTTTCGGGAGTCCCTCATGAATATCTATTTCCACAAAAATTCTACCCATTTTCCTGGTAGAGTTTGTTAAAGATGATGTATCCACAGAAATGAATCACCCCAAGGCGTTCTTCATGGCCTTAAATACCCCTTCATTCCTGAAGTGCATAGGAAATCCCAAAAATTGGACCCAGAGATGTCTGTGTTGAAAGTGCTTAGTAAATGGGTCAAAATACACCCTCCACCTTTTGAGCATGAAGCTACTCCTACGTAGAACCCAGAACTTGTTCAGTAGAAGAGAGACATCCTCTGGGGACTTGCAAATGAAGCCCATCCACCCTTTTGTAAGGTAAAGTATCTCAAGAGCATACCCAAGGATAAGAGCCCAGTTCTGTAACACCCAATCTGAGATAGGTCAATCTGCTAGGTAAGAGTAGGCTAGACGACCAACCATTCCACACAAATCCATTATGCAGGTTTCTTCGAGGCCCACATCATCCCCTAACACCATCCTCCGAACTTGCTTATTTGGCTTCCAATCTCATTTCTGGTTCCCAATATGACTTGGTTTTAAATGTAGGTCGTTTAGTCTGTCAATCGTTGAATCCTTCTGGCCACCTCTTCTTTGGAGAGTACCTGTCTCATGAAGACTCGAGGTCTGATGATGGCATGTAAACAGTGAACCATCGACAGGAGAGTTAGCATGAAGATTATTTGGGTTCGAGGCAAATCCTAGTAACGGGCCCAAGTAGGGAGAAAAATCGCCAGTAGGAAGGGGAAATGAGGCAGTCGGTCGAGAGGGGCAGACAGAGTGCTTTGCTGCACTATCTGCTTTGTTGAAAACTCCTTCCCTTTGCCACTCTACTTCATCCGATGGATTCATTAGTGATTTGATGTCTTTAAGGATGTCAGTGTTGCTTCTGGGATCCATAGAGTCATACATTGTTTAGAACTGCACAAGAGTAGTTACGATCTCCAAGTGGAAATTTGACTATCAGTAGAACTCACAGTGAACAGTCACGAGACAGCCACAGGACACAGTCCAATAGCCGAGCTTTGTTTAGTATCCGAAAAGGAAAAGATACTTTTCAGAACCTATATTTCGTAATTTGTTGTTTTTGTCCATCCTTATGAATTTGAAAGTCCATATATTGTATTATATTAAGGATATACCAATCTTGTCTTACACTTGTTTTTATCGAATATTTTTAGTGGCTTGGATACAACGTAATTATTATTTTAATTTTTTTAATACAAGCTTAAAATTTTCAAATAATTTCTTGATCGAAATTTAGTTGTGTATTAACAACTGTAAACCTATTTTATATTTATCATTTATTTTCAAGTTTTTTTCATTATTAATATGTTAATAATGAACCATGCCATAGTGGTAAGAGAAATTTACTTGTGAGAATTTTGTTACAGGAAGAATAAAATAAATATTAGTAATAATAATAAATTTGTGTTTTGTTAGATACCTTTTGTTGTTTAGTTGATGAGATGCAAGTGGGTTGTCACATGTGGTATTAGAGCTAACTACAACACTAGGGTCTATTGATCTACTTTTTTGTTGGTATCTTGATGTTTGCATTTTGATTATGTGATCATTATGTCAAGGTAATTAAGGACTAAGAAGATGGAAATGTGTTCCTACCTTTATTTGTAACTTTTGGTAAGGATAATTGTTGGGAGGGTGTTAAAGACCTTAAAGGAATAGTTGTAATTAATATTTAAACCAAAATGGATGATGAAAGTTATTTCTCTAGAAAGAGAAAGTCATGATTGAAGGATTTTTTTGTTTTCCCGATGTCCTTGTCTTCTTAGGCCCTCATATGGTCTAGCCTTGAAGAAGATAGCTTACTCATTTAGTTCAATATAAATTAATTTCATGTTTGGGATGGTATTAACCTGGAAGTGGAACATGTAGTTATGTATCTTTAGTCATATGTGAGAGTATGGCTTATTTCTTGTAAGCTTCTCTTGGGAATGATTTTTTAAATAGCCAATGCTTGCGTGACGGTGTGGAAAGATTGTGATTGTGTTTAAAGGAAAATTTAGAATGAGCATGGATCTCTTATGCTTTCTGAAATAACTATTTTTTTATTAAGCTTTTAAGTTTATGTTTGATTGGTTTGAGACTAGGTAGTACAGATGCTACAAAATGACATGCCTTATGTACTTTTTTTATAAACTCGGAGCTAGTGAATGGCTTGTATTTTTATGGAAAATGACAATGTTAAAATCCTATTGATATAAATAAATAGTCACATTTAAGGGTTGAAATTTTATTGAGAAAATCATAACTTAAAATGAATGAGTTGTGATAGATTTAATTATGATTTTTTAAATATCTAAGAAGCTTGGAATCAAGATTATTTTCTAGCATGATAACCTTGATGCTTTAATACTAAACTCACAAGTTGGAATTTTGTTCTAAAGAGTGGATTTTTTGAGTGGAGGGGAGGGATGACTTAGTAGTAGGCTTTGGTAGGAAAATGACATTGGGGTTCTAATATTTATAGCTTCATGAGGCCATCAAGATAGGATTAGTATTTTTAGGATCATGGAATTGTTCTCAAAATTATGTTATGAGAAATATTTGTTGGTTGGGCGAAGATGGACCTCTTATGCTTCTTGATTGAGTTTTTCTTGTTGAAGCTTTGATTTTTGTGTTTCCTAGAATTCATGTGAGGTAGAAAGGGTGCTACAAATAGGTATGCTTTGTGTGGATTTTTGTTAAACCAAAAATTGAAATTCACTTGTTCATCAATGGTTAACAATGGCTGACAAGAACCTATTGATTTCGTGTTGGTTTTTTTTTGCATGTGTTATTTTTGCGAGTGTTTTTCCTATTGCATATGAAGCTTGATATTATTTTGAACATGCCAATATTAAATGGTTATGTTTTAGCATGTGTTCTTGAGTCTTAAATCCATTTTACGCATATTTTAGATGAAAATATGATTCAGGTGGATATCAGTGGCCACCCACCTATTCCACTGGCTCGAAAAACAGTTTTCCACCTTGGCAGTTTTTTGGCAGTTTTTCAGGTTCCAAACTTCTGGGGCCATTTTGAGGCCCTAAACGACGTTTTTTGGAGATTTGTGGTCGAGGGGACCAGCATAGAAACTCCCTTGGGCTAGTCAAAAATTGTTCCTCTCGGATAGACCTTTACAACGAGCTATCGGGTGCCTAAAATGAAGATTGTATACAAAAGTTACCACCCCGGGAAGTTGATGTACTAACTTACCCAAACGAGGCCCGCATGAATTTTAGTGCTTCATGTCCTAGGGTTAGGTTTTTGGATGTCTAGGGTTTTTGACATTCCTGTTTTTTATAAAAGGCCTTCAATTACTCATTGTAACCATCTTCTTGTGAATGAGTGCATCTGTCACATCTCTTCTCAGAGATAAGCCGCCACCATTCCAGTAAGCTTGTTTTCCACTGCATTTTACAGTTTCATCTTATTTCATTATTGAATAGAAAACCAGTTTTACTGTATCTCTGTTATTTTTTGTTAAGAATATTTTAATAATTTGTATTCATTTTGTTCTGCTCATAAAATATGAATCAATGGTATCAGATTGGTTTTCTCCTTATCATCTTAATGCATGTCCCCAATGAGGTTAGGGTACAAAGAATTGGGTCTCGAGCTTATTTCTCTTGAGGACAAAATCACTCGCACACCCAAGCGACCTCTCATGGCAGGAGAAACGAAAGATGAAGGGATAAGATATGCTTTGAAAATGTTGCTTGAGGAATCCCTCATGCAACAAAGGAACAAGATGATGGATAGTTTCACGCAAATCCTTCGAAAACTACAAACAGGCAACGCATCGTCCTCGAGCGGAGACGTCGTCCCCTTCAAGGTACAAATAAACTTCGATATTCCTATATTTGAAGATCAGATAGACGCAGATGTTGTAGACAAGTGGTTGAATCTACTAGAAGGGTATTTTTATGTCCATAACTTTTCAAATAGAGAAAAGATTACTTTTGTGCTCCTCAAAGATGTTCCCGATGTCAAATATTGGTGGGAAACTTTCTGTGAGCAAAAGGAAACAAAGGAACCCTCATTATTTACAATCACGACCACCTGGGAATCCTTCATGGATGCTATTACGAAACAATACTACCCTGTTGGAAGTTATGACGACTTGTATACCAAATGGACCACACTGCACCAAAAAAGAGACCAAGCAGTGTGAGAGTTCACAAATATCTTCCATACCTTATGCACCAAGCTGGGTATCAAAGATTCAGAGAAACATCTGGTGCTCAAGTGTTGAGGTGCTCTGCATTGATACATCCAAACTGAAATAGAATATCCAGACATCTCATCCTTGAGTGCAGCCTACTAATTTGTCGTCGAAATCGAGCAGAAGCTCAAACAAAAGACGCAACAATTTGGGCCTGGGAACCCCTCACAGCAAAAGCCAGGAAAGGGCGACGCTAACCCACATATCAAAGAACAGAGAAAAGGTGGGCAGTATCAGGACAACCAGTCCAAGCCGCAAGTAAATAAGGACACCAAAAAGACAAAGAAAGATATCAGTAAGTGATGCAACTTCCATAAGATCCCTTGGCATAACATTGTCGATTGTCGCTCAAAACAGTCGCTGGTGGCCAAAGTCAAAGCCTTTGAATCCTATGCAAGTTCTGACTTTGAGTTAGAACCAGAAAGGGGAAGATGGATCATTGACGTGGAACCCAGTGCCACCGTTGCTACCACCAAGCTCCAACCAGGTGAACCAGATGAGACAGAAGAAGGAGAGTGCCTCTTCCATTCATGGATGTGAGTAAAAGGCACCCCACTACACTTCATCATTGATAGCGGTAGCTAGAAGAATCTCATCTCAGCAGAGGTCATCAAGCGGTTGGCTCTGCGAACAATGCCGCACCCACATCCTTACACCATTGGATGGCTCTGCCAAGGAAGCGATCGTCGTGTTAGCCAAGAGTGTCGAATATCGTATGACATCAAACCCTTCAAAGACGAGGTATTATGTGATGTTGCTCCTCTAGAAGTTTGTAATATTCTTTTGGGCCAACCTTATTTATGGAAATGTCATGTTGTATATCAGTCTAGGCCTCGTAGTGTTATTATTAATTTGAACATGAAATTGTACAGGATACCCGAGGAAGTCCCTCCTAGTGTTATTTCCTTGATCTCTGCCAAGCAATGCAGGAAGGCCATCTCTCATACCGAGAAATTTGTCTTCTTCGTGATTCGCTCTCAGAGTGAGAAAAATATTGCAGCCACATCTAGGGCCTCCGTGACCGATCTCTCCACATAAGTTCGTGGAAGAATATTCACATATCTTCTCCTCTCCTACCAGGGTACCTCTTCACTACCAGGTCAAGCATCCCATCGATATGACCCCAGGTGCACTGCTACCCAATGGGCCAGTCTACCGCCACTCTCTATTAAAAAACAAGGAGATTAAGAGGCAGATCCAAGAACTGCTCCACAAGGGGCACATCCATCCCAACTCATCACCTTGTGAAAGCCCAATCCTGCTGGTGAATAAGAAATAGGGGACCAGGCGACTCTGCATTGATTACCAGGCCCTGAATAAAATCACAGTCTGAAACCGGTACCCTATTCCCCAAATAGACGACCTCCTTGATAAGCTCACGGGGGCCAAATACTTTAGTAAGATTGATCTAAAGTCTGGCTACCACCAGGTCCCAATAGAACAAACATATGTATGGAAGACTGCCTTCAAGTCAAAATAAGGTCTTTTTGAATGGTTGGTCATGCCCTTTGGTTTGACAAATGCTCCAGCAACTTTTATGAGGATAATGTTAGAAAAACAAGACCGTGGAGCAATAAAATAAAACAAATGCATAAACAAAACACAAAAGATACACAATACAATAGAGACACAGATTTACGTGGTTCACCCAGTGTGGGCTACGTCCACCAGAGAAATTGTCAGGTCCTTCCTTTATTATCATCCAACATATGAATGGATAACACCTATAACAAACCCGTTGTAACTTCCTCTTCTTTGTCTCATAGTCTCTAATCTCATAATACAATATTTTCTATCTTAAATAGCCACAATACATTTCTCTCATAACAGAGGGTTGCCTTCTAGTGAAAAAAACCCTAACATGATTTCTACTGTTAAATCTGAGACCTTATAATGAATGGTCTAGATTTACAATCAAATTACAATATACATTTACAAGGCAATTTTTCCTTCCAGGGCTTCGCCCCCGAACCCCCGTCGGGAGCCCGCTTGCCCTCGGACCCCCCAGCTGGGGAAATAGCCCACCCAAACCCCGCAGAGGGGGTAACCCCCCTCTGCACTCCCCCACGTGGAAGAGTGTACATACTTCTGGGGTGTAAAGCCTTCATGGGGTATAAACATGGCTAAAAGCAAAAGACCTCTGAATCAGGAAGATAATCAAGCTCCACAACAAACAATATCCCACTTGGAGACTGATCTCAACAACTCCACTGCTGTTGTATATGCTGGAATCTGAACCTTCTTGAAACTGGAAAATTTCTCATCTTCATCTTCATTCTTGAAGACCAACTGAAACTGAGCAGGAACTCAGTTTCTCCCTGGTTACTCCCTTTGTTAACATGTCTGTAGGATTTGGCTAGTGTGTATCTTTTCCAACTTCAAATGTCCATCTTCCAAGGTGGATCGTATGAAGTGGTACCTCAACTGTATATGCTTAGTATTTGAATGGAAGGCTAAGTTCTTTACAAGATGAATGGCACTCTCAGTGTCACATTACAACCTTCTATTCTCCTTCTTCTTTCCCAATTCCTCCATAAACCTCTGTAACCAAATCATCTCTTTACTAGCCTCTGTAGCAGCAACATACTTTGCCTCTGTTTTTTAAAGTGCAACAACCTTTTGCAATTTTGAAATCCAACTTATTGTTGTTCCACCTATAGTAAAAACATACCCTGTGGTGCTCTTCCTGTTGTCTTTATCACCTGCCATATCTGAATAAGCATATCCCTGTAGAAAAGTGTTTGAACCTCCAAAACATAATGCATGAGTAGAAGTACCTCTCAAATACCTGAGAATCCTCTTTACTGCCACCCAATGTTCTTTACCTGGATTGTTCATATACCTGCTCACAACTCCCACTACATGTGCAATATTTGGTCTTGTGCAAACCATTGCATACATCAAGCTGCCAACTGTTGATGAATAAGGGACCCTGGACATGTATTCTATCTCCTCCTATGTCTCGGGACACATTTCCTTAGTTAATTTGAAATGGTTGGCTAAAGGTGTACTAATTGATTTTTCATTATGCATTCTAAACCTCTCCAACACCTTCTCTATGTACTCATCCTGAGACAATGTCAATTTGCAATTTTTCTTGTCTCTTGTTATTCTCATACCAAGGATTTTTTTTGCAGCACCCAAATCCTTCATCGAAAAAGATTAGCTAATTTTTTCTTGATCACATTTATATCCTGCATATTAGACCCTGCAACAAGCATGTCATATACATACAATAGCAAGATAATATAGCTTCCATTTTCTAGCTTTTTGAAATAAATACAGTGATCAGAATGACATCTACTATAACCATGTTCTGTCGTAAACCTGTCAAACTTCAAATACCACTACCTTAGAGATTTCTTTAGGCCATACAAGCTCTTCTTCAACTTGCATACCAAATTCTCTTTCCCTTTGACCTCATACCCCTGTGGTTGTTGCATATAAATCTCTTCCTCCAAATCCCTATGGAGAAAAGATGTTTTAACATCTCATTTTTCAAGATGAAAATATTCTACTGCCACAAGACTTAAAATAGTCCTAATTGAAGTCATTTTAACAAAAGGAGAAAATATTTCATCAAAATCTATACCTTTCTTTTGTGCAAACCCCTTTACAACAAGTCTAGCCTTGTACCACTTTATTCCTCCATCTTCTTCCTTCAACTTGTAAACCCATTTATTTTGTAATGCTCTTTTTCCTGCAGGCAACTGAACCAAGTCCCAAGTATGGTCATTTACCAAGGAATCCATTTCCTCTTTCCTGCCTTGCTCCCACTTCTTTTTGGTGTCTACCTGCATTGCCTCTTCATAACATTCTGGTTCACCATAATAAGTCAAAAATAAATAATACAATGAAGGAGAGTATCGTTCAGGGGGTATACTTAACCGGGTAGATTTTCTAACAACACTTGCAAGTGTTTGAGGTACCTGTTGCTCCTGTTGTTGTACATTTTGATTTTTTGGTTCCTTTCGAATTTATTTTTCAGTGATCTCATCAAGCACTATGTATTCTTGTTTTTCTTTTTCTTGTTTCTTTCCCTACAACTGATCTTTGTACATGACCTTCTCATTGAATATGACATCTCTACTCCTAATGATTTTTTTATTTTCATAATCCCATAAGCGATAACCAAAATCATTAACACTGTATCCAATAAAGGTACACTTCTTGGATTTTTCCTCAAGCTTTGTTCTATTTTCTTTATCAATATGGACGAATGCTTCACAACCAAAAGTTTTCAAAAAAGAATAGTTTTCCTTTTTTCCTGTCCATTCCTCCTCTGGAATTCTACCATCCAAAGAGATTGAAGGTCCTCTATTTATTAAGTAAAGAACAGTATCTACAACATCTTCCCAGAACTGTAAGGGCAAACCGGCATGCAATCTCATACTCCTTGCACGCTCCATGATTATCCTGTTCATCCTTTCTGACACACCATTTTCTTGTACTTCTGCATTCTTGGAACTGTCTTCTCTCTACAAATCCCATGGTATCAATAGTAATCATCAAACTTCTTACTTCAATATTCACCTCCATTATCTAATTTGAGACACTTCAAACTTTTTCCTGTCTCATTCTCAACCAAAGATTTCCATTTCTTAAGAGTATCAAAAATATCAGATTTTTGTGGAATGAAATAAACCCAAGTTTTTCTAGTTGCATCATCAATAAAAATAACATAATAATGAGAGCCACCAAGAGATTATACCTAAGTTGGTCCCCATACATCTGTATGCACAAGCTCTAACCTTTCATTCTTCTTTTCTTTTCCGACTCTAAGAAATCTAACTCTCTTATGTTTTCCATAAGCACAATACTTAGAGAAGTCCAAATCAATTTGTTTAATATCTTGCAACAAATTTATTTTGTGAAGTATCTAAATTCCCTTCTCACTCATGTGTCTCAACCTATTTTGCCACAGTGTTTTATCCACTCCTATAGAAGTTAAAGAGATAGAAGAGTTAGTATTACCAGTACATAAATACAGTGTACCTACCTTCTCTCCTTTTGCTATCACCAATGATCCTTTGATGACCTTCCATGTCTTATCTGTGAATATGGATATACAATGTGTTAGCAACAATTTTTGTCATTGGGCACAAAAGTACCCAAGACTGCAGGTTGCACGAGAAGTGCCCAAGCACAGCATGGAAGAATCTATTTTCAAGGTACAAGTCAAGCGAGTGGGTGAAGTTTTGTTGTCAAGCAGCCGAGACCCATCTATAAAGTTGATCAATGGTCACCGGGATCTCGGGGCTACCAAGTTACCCGAGGTATAGCATGAGAGAAAGCACCTATATTTCAAGACAAAATCTGGGTCGTCCGATCCAGTGACGCATGACGCAAGATCTAGTCGCGTTGGCATATCGGCATTCGGGAGTTCGAAGGGTAAAGGTTCCTCGTCATCTCACATCTCGAAACCCCGAACCCCGAAGCGTCAAAAGAACCCAAAGTTGGGCCCATGGTTTTGACGCCTGGTCACAAAGGAGCAGGCTTGGAGGAGGGGCACTAAGGTTTATCATTTGGCAAGACGGGCCCCGAAGAGTCGAGAGCGATCTTAGCCATTCATCCCAGAGGGACACATGGTGCGCGATTAGGCTCTATTCCTTTTCTCCCATCGTGACTTCAAAGCGCAAGGAGCAGCTCTTTCATATCCTTGGGACACGAAGCGTCAAAGACGTCTCGGACCCGGGCCCACAGTATTACCGAAATAGTTCAGGACCATCAGATCAGAGAGGGGCGCGTGGCACCCATTAGGCCTTATCGGAATTTAGCCCATCAACTTTGAAGAGAAAGGATCTGCTCCTTCCTATCCACAAACCCCGAAACGCCGAAAGCACCTTTGAAGACAGGCACGAGGTCACAGCCCGTAGTCGCTTGGAGACAATAGTAAGAGCTGTGCAAAGGGTCGAAATGCTGGGTATAGTTGCAGAAGGGATCGCCATGTTCTCCAGGTGCCAGTTCAACTTGATCTCAACCCTGATACCTACTCGGAGTAAATGAAGAAGAGAGAGGGTGGTTGAAACCTCACCTCACTCGTTAATTGCAAGGTATGGATGTCCCGGCGAGAAGTCTTCCCGAGATGGTCCTATGTACTGGTTCTTTCCACAAAAGCCACGTCGAGTCCTCGACTCACCAGGGAAGCCTACGCATGCTAATTAAGCATTTAAGGGCTCAGCTACCCCCTAGCGTGATCCATGCAAAATTAAGATGGCATATGACAGAGGAGTGCAGGCCAGATTTGATTGAAGAGGCGCCTCATCCTAAAAGTCTAAGAGGCCTATGTTGGGCAAATGTTTAGGAGTATATATACTTAGTTTTGATCTTTTTCGAAGCATCGATGGTAGAGCGAAGCTCCCGATTGTAAAGTTTTAACAGACACTCTTGTTCTCTGGTTATGCATCTGTATGTAAGATTTCTTGTTTAATGGCAGATAGTTTTCTTACCCCATCTAATTTTCATCTCATACCAAGGGAGTTCATGATTGACTAATTCACATGAATTATTGCAATTATGTTACGATAAAGGATTTATTGTTGCATTGTTGTATTCTCCAGTTTTCTGCGTTTGAATGTAAGAAGATCTTGTGTTTAGATGTTTTCTCCTACATTCTGTTAGAAACCTGATGTTTACGACAGACCTTTGCATTTCTCTTATACAAGTCTTCCTCCTATTCACCCTTACTACAACTCACTGTCTGAAGTTTATCTAAGACCTCACTTGCCCATGCATGCCTGGCCTAGTTTTGGAGTTAGAACAATATTGTTTTGAGTTAACTTCCATTCGATCACCCCTTTTTATAAACAAATCGTGACATAAACTGATGGGCGTTAGGATCTGCTCCTGCTACAATCCAGGAGTGACTTCTGACGCTAACACAACCTTCACTTGCCAACTGCCCTATTGAAATTAGATTTTTCCTTAAATTTGGAACATGTCTTACCTCTTTCAACAACCATTGGTTTCCATTGCATTGCTTTATTTTTACCTTTCCCATTCAGACAATTTTGCATGTTGCATCATCACCCAAATGAACTTGTCCAAAATCACCTTGAACATAATCTAGAAAATGTTTCGTATGGGGTGTGGCATGAAATGAAGCCCCTGAATCTACTACCCAAGACTCGGAAATATTATCTATAGAAAGAATCAAAGCATCTTGTAACACATCAGCTGTTACATTTGCTTCTTGATTTCTCTCCTGCTGTCCATCTCTTTGTTTCTTTGGAGCTCTGCAGTCTTTCTTCATATTTCCTTTCTTACCACAATTCCAGAACTCTATCTTTCCAAGTCTGGATTTGGATCTTCCCTTCCTAGATTTTTCATGGTTCCCTGGGCCCTTTCCTCTATCCCTTTGTCTTCCCCTGTTCTCCATGTTCAATGCATTACCTGATGTCTCACCTCTGCTTTTCCGTCTCATTTCCTCACTAAGGATAACACCAACAACATCATCAAATTTTAAAGTATTTGAACCAGAGATAGAGTTGCTTACAGCCATGACCAAGCCATTCCATCTTTCTGGCAATGAGTACAATATTAGAAGAGCCCTGATCTCATCATCAAAGTCCCCTTTTACATAACTTAATTGATTAGTAACCGTATTAAAATCATTTAAATGATCTGCAACAGACCCGCCTTCTTACATCTTCATATTAAATAATCTCTTCATTAGAAATACCTTATTGGACGTCGAGGGTTTTTCATACAATTTAGCCAATGCATCCATCAAATCCTTTATTGTATTTTCTTTCAAAATATTGAAAGCCATCGATGCTGCCAGGCTCAGTCGTATCATTCCTAGAGCCTTTCTGTCAAGAATCTCCCATTATTTGTCCTTCATGGCCATCGGCTTCTTTGCTACTCTGCCCAATGGTAGGAATAGATCCTTCTGATATAAATAATCTTCCATCTGCATCTTCCATAACTGGTAGTTTTGGCCGTTAAATTTCTTGACCCTAAACTTTCCATCTTCCGCCATTTCTCCCACGCGAACCCGGAACCCTCTTTTTCTACGAGTTACATTTCTCTCTGATACCAGTTGTTAGAAAAACAGGACCGTGGAGAAATAAAATAAAACAAATGCGGAAACAAAACACAAAAGATACACAATACAATAGAGACATAGATTTACGTGGTTCACCCAGTGTGGGCTACGTCCACCAGAGAGATTGCCAGGTCCTTCCTTTATTATTATCCAACATATGAAGGGATACAACCTACAGCAAACCCGTTGTAAGTTCATCTTCTTTCTTTCACAATCTCTAATCTCAGAATAAAATATTCGCTATCATACATAGCCGCAATACATTTCCCTCATAACAGAGGGTTTCCTTATAGGGAAAAAAACCCTAACATAATTTCTACTGTTAGATATGCGACCTTATAATGAATGGTCCAGATTTATAATGAAATTACAATATACGATTACAAGGCAATTTTTCCTTCGGGGGCTTCGCCCTTGGACCCCCATCGGGGGACGCTTCCTTCAGACCCCCCAGCTGGGAGGATGGCCCCCCCGAACCCCGCATAGGGGGTAACCCCCCTCTGCACTCCTCCGCGTGGAAGAGTGTACATACTTCTAGGGTGTAAAGTCTTCATGGGGTATAAACACAGCTAAAAACAAAAGACCTCTGAATCAGGAAGATAATCAAGCTCCATAACCAAAAATCTCCCACTTGGAGACTGATCTCAACAACTCCACCACTATTGTATATGATGGACTCTAAACCTTCTTGGACCTAGAAAATTTCTCATCTTCATCTTCATTCTTGAAGACCAACTGAAACTGAGCATGAACTCAGTTTCTCTCTTATTACTCCCTTTGTTAACATGTCTCCAGGATTATGGCTAGTGTGTATCTTTTCCAACTTCAAATGTCCATCTTCCAAGGCGTATCGTATGAAGTGGTACCTCAACTGTATATTGTTAGTCTTCTAATGGAAGGCTAAGTTGTTTGCAATATGAATGGCACTCTCATTGTCATCGTACAACCTGCTATTCTCCTACTTCTTTCCCAATTCCTCCATAAACCTTTGTAACCAAATTGTCTCTTTACTAGCCTCTATAGCAGCAACATACTTTTCCTCTGTTGTTGAAAGTGCAACAACCTTTTGCAGTTTTGAAATCCAACTTACTTTTGTATAGTAAAAACATACCCTGTGGTTCTCCTCCTGCTATATTTATCACCTTCCATATATGAATCAACATATCCCTGTAGAAAAGTGAATGAACCTCCAAAACATAATGCTTGAGTAGCAGTACCTCTCAAATACCTGAGAATCCACTTTAATGCCTCCCAATGTTCTTTACCTGGAGTTTTCATATACTTGCTCACAACTCCCACTGCATGTGCAATATTTGGTCTTGTGCAAACCATTGCATACATCAAACTGCCAACTGTTGATAAATAAGGGACCCTGAACATGTATTCTATCTCCTCCTCTGTCTTGGGACACATTTCCTTAGTTAATTTTAAATGGATGGCTAAAGGTGTACTAACTGGTTTTGCATTCTGCATTCTAAACCTCTCCAACACCTTCTCTATGTACTCACCGTGAGACAATGTCAATTTGCGATTTTTCCTGTCTCTTGTTATTCTCATACCAAGGATTTTCTTTGCAACACCCAAATCCTTCATCGCAAATTAATTAGCTAATTTCTTCTTGAGCACATTTATATCCTGCATATTAGACCCTGCAACAAGCATGTCATCTACATACAATAGCAAGATAATATAGCTTCCATTTTCTAGATTTTTGAAATAAACACAGTGATCAAAATGTCATCTACTATAAACTTGTTCTGTCATAAACCTGTCAAACTTCAAATACTACTACCTTGGAGATTTCTTTAGGCCATACAATCTCTTCTTCAACCTGCATACCAAATTCTCCTTCACTTTGACCTCACACCCTTGTGGCTGCTGCATATAATTCTCTTCCTCCAAATCCTCATGGAGAAAAGTTGTTTTAACATCTAATTGTTCAAGATGAAAATATTCTACTGCCACAAGACTTAAAATAGTCCTAATTGAAGTCATTTTAACAAAAGCAGAAAATATTTCATCAAAAACTATACCTTTCTTTTGTGCAAACTCCTTTACAACAAGTCTAGCCTTATACCGCTTTATTCCTCCATCTTCTTCCTTCAACTTGTAAACCCAATTATTCTGCAATGCTCTTTTTCCTATAGAAAACTGAACCATGTCCCAAGTATGGTTATTTACCAAGGAATCCATTTACTCTTTCATGCCTTGCTCCCACTTCATTTTGGTGTCTACTTGCATTGCCTCTTCATCACATTCTGGTTCACCAGAATCAGTCAACAATAAATAATACAATGAAGGAGAATATCGTTTAGGGGGTATACTTAACTTGGTAGATTTTCTAATAACACTTGCAGGTGTTTGAGGTACCTGTTTCTATTGTTGTTGTACATTTTGATTTTCTGGTTCCTTTGGAATTTATTGTTCAGTGATCTCATCAAGCACTGTGTATTCTTGTTTTTCTTTTTCATGTTTCTTTCCCTGCAACTTATCTCTGTACATGACCTTCTCATTGAATATGACATCTCTACTTCTAATGATTTTTTTATTTTCATATTCCCATAAGCAATAACCAAAATCATTAACATTGTATCCAATAAAGGTACACTTCTTGGATTTTTCCTCAAGCTTTGTTCTATTTTCTTTATCAATATGGACAAATGCTTCACAACCGAAAGTTTTCAAAAAAGAATAGTTTACATTTTTTCCTGTCTATTCCTCCTCTGGAATTCTACCATCCAAAGAGATTGAAGGTCCTTTGTTTATTAAGTAAACAACAGTATCTACAGCATCTGCCAAGAACTATAAGGGCAAACCAGCATGCAATCTCATACTCCTTGCACACTCCATGATTGTCCTGTTCATCCTTTCTGACACACCATTTTCTTGTGGTGTTCTTGGAACTATCTTCTCTCTACGAATCCCATGGTATGAACAGTAATCATCAAACTCCTTGCTGCAATATTCACCTCCATTATCTAATCTGAGACACTTCAAACTTTTTCCTGTCTCATTCTCAACCAAAGCTTTCCATTTCTTAAAAGTATCAAAAACATCAGATTTTTGTCGAATGCAATAAACCCAAGTTTTTCTAGTTGCATCATCAATAAAAGTAACATAATAATAAGACCCACCAAGATATGATACCTGAGATGGTCCCCATACATCTGTATGCACAAGCTCTAATATTTCATTCTTCTTTTCTTTTCTGACTCTGAGAAATATGACTCTCTTATGTTTTCCATAAACACAATGCTCACAGAAGTCCAAATCAATTTGTTTAAGATCTGGAAACAAATTTCTTTTGTGAAGTATCTACATTCCCTTCTCACTCATGTGTCCCAACCTATGATGCCATAGTGTTCTATCCACTCCTGTAGAATCTAAAGAGATAGAAGAGTCATTATTACCAATACATAAATACAAGGTACCTACCTTCTCTCCTTTTTCTATCACTAATGATCATTTGATGACCTTCCACGTCTTATCTGCAAATATGGATATACAACCTTCACTTGCCAACTTCCCTATTGAAATTAGATTTTTCCTTAAATATGGAACATGTCTTACCTCTTTTAATAACCATTGGTTTCCATTGCATTGTTTTATTTTTACCTTTCTCATTCCAACAATTTTGCATGGTGCATCATCACCCAAATGAACCTGTCCAAAATCACCTTGAACATAATCTAGAAAATGTTTCCTATGGGGTGTGGCATGAAATGAAGCCCTTGAATATACTATCTAAGACTCGGAAATATTATCTACAGAAAGAATCAAAGCATCTTGTAACACATCACCTATTACATTTGCTCCCTGATTTCTCTCGCGATGTCTATCTCTTTGTTTCTTTGGAGCTCTGCAGTCTTTCTTCTGATGTCCTTTCTTCCCACAATTTCAACACTCTATTTTTCCAAGTCTGGATTTGGATCTTCCCTTCCTAGAATTCCCATGGTTCCATGGGCCCTTTCCTTTATCCCTTCGTCTTCCCTTGTTCTCCATGTTCAATGCATTACCTGATGTCTCACCTATGCTTTTTCGTCGCATTTCCTCACTAAGGATAACACCAACAACATCATCAAATTTTAAAGTATTTGAACTAGAGACAGAGTTACTTGCAGCCATGACCAAGCCATTCCAGCTTTCTGGCAATGAGCACAAGATTAGAAGAGTTGTGACCTCATCATCAAAGTCCAGTTTTAAAGAACTTAGTTGATTAGTAATTGTATTAAAATCATTTAAATGATCTGCAACAAACCCACCTTCTGACATCTTCATATTAAATAATCTCTTCATTAGAAATACCTTATTGGACGTTGAGGGTTTTTCATACAATTTAGTCAATGCGTCCATCAAATCTTTCGTTGTCTTTTATTTCAAAATATTGAAAGCCACTAACGCTGCCAGGATCAGGCGTATCGTTCCTAGAGCCTTTCTGTCAAGAATCTCTCATTCTTCATCCTTCATGGTAGTTGGCTTCTTTGCTAATTTGCCCAATGGTAGGAATAGATCCTTCTGATATAAATAATATTCCATCTGCATCTTCCATAACTGGTAGTTTTGGCCATTAAATTTCTCGACCCTAAACTTTCCATCTTCTGCCATTGCTCCCACTCGAACCCGAAACCCTCTTTTCCTGCGAGTTACCTTTCGCTCTGATACCAGTTGTTAGAAAACCAAGACCGTGGAGAAATAAAATAAAACAAATGCGGAAAAAAAACACAGAAAATACACAATACAATAGAGACACAGTTTTACGTGGTTCACCCAGTGTGGGCTACGTCCACTAGAGAAATTGCTAGGTCCTTCCTTTATTATTATCCAGCATATGAATGGATACAACCTATAGAAAACCCATTGTAACTTCATCTTCTTTCTCTCACAGTCTCTAATCTCATAATACAATATTCGCTATCATACATAGCCGTAATACATTTCCCTCATAACAGAGGGTTTCCTTCTAGGAAAAAAAACCCTAACATAATTTCTACCATTAGATCTGAGACCTTATAATGAATGGTCCAGATTTACAATGAAATTACAATATACATTTACAAGGCAATTTTTCCTTCGTGGGCTTCTCCCCCAAACCCCCATCTGGGGACACTGCCCCCAGACCCCCCAGCTGGGGGGATAGCCCTCTCGAACCCCGCAGAGGGGGTAACCCCCCTCTGCACTCCCCCACGTGGAAGAGTGTGCATACTTCTGGGGTGTAAAGTCTTCATGGGGTGTAAACACGACTGAAAACAAAAGACCTCTGAATCAAAAAGATAATCAAGCTCCACAACCAACAATCTCCCACTTGGAGACTGATCTCAACAACTCCACCGATGTTGTATATGCTCAAATTTGAACCTTATTGGACCTGGAAAATTTCTCATCTTCATCTTCATTCTTGAAGACCAACTGAAACTGAGCAGGAACTCAGTTTCTCCCTGGTTACTCCCTTTGTCAACATGTCTGTATGATTCTGGCTAGTGTGTATCTTTTCCAACTTCAAATGTCCATCTTCCAAGGCGGATCGTATGAAGTGGTACCTCAATTGTATATGCTTAGTATTTGAATGGAAGACTAAGTTCTTTGCAATATGAATGGCACTCTCACTGTCACAGTACAACCTGCTATTCTCCTGCTTCTTTCCCAATTCCTCCATAAACCTCTATAACCAAATCATCTCTTTACTAGCCTCTGTAGCAGCAACATACTCTGCCTCTGTTGTTGAAATTGTAACAACCTTTTGCAGTTTTGAAATCCAACTTACTGTTGTTCCACCTATATTAAAAACATACCCTGTGGTGCTCCTTCTGTTGTCTTTATTACCTTCCATATCTGAATCAATATATCCCTATAGAAACGTGTCTGAACCTCCAAAACATAATGCATGAGTAGTAGTACCTCTCAAATACCTAAGAATCCACTTTACTTCCTCCCAATGTTCTTTACTTGGATTTTTAATATACCTACTCACAACTTCCACTGCATGTGCAATATCTGGTCTTGTGCAAACCATTGCATACATCAAGCTGCTAACTATTGATGAATAAGGGACCCTGGACATGTATTTTATCTCCTCCTGTGTCTTGGGACACATTTCTTAGTTAATTTTAAATGGTTGGATAAAGGTGTACTAATTGGTTTTTCATTCTGCATTTTAAACCTCTCCAACACATTCTCTATGCACTCACCCTGAGACAATGTCAATTTGCGATTTTTCTTGTATCTTGTTATTCTTATACCAATGATTTTCTTTCCAACACCCAAATCCTCCATCACAAATTAATTAGCTAATTTCTTCTTGAGCACATTTATATCCTTCATATTAGACCCTGCAGCAAGCATGTCATCTACATAAAATAGCAAGATAATATAGCTTCCATTTTCTAGATTTTTGAAATAAACACAGTGATAAGAATGACATCTACTATAACCCTGTTCTGTCATAAACTTGTCAAACGTCAAATACCACTGCCTTGGAGGTTTCTTTAGGCCCTACAAACTCTTCTTCAACTTGCATACCAAATTCTCCTTCCCTTTGACCTCATACCCCTGTGGTTGCTACATATAAATCTCTTCCTCCAAATTCCCATAGAGAAAAGTTGTTTTAACATCTAATTGTTCAAGATGAAAATATTCTACTGCCATAAGACTTAAAATAGTCCTAATTGAATTCATTTTAACAACAGGAGAAAATATTTCATCAAAATCTATGCCTTTCTTTTGTGCAAACTCATTTACAACAACTCTAGCCTTATACCCTTTATTCCTCCATCTTCTTCCTTCAACGTGTAAACCCATTTATTATGCAATGCTCTTTTTCTTGTAGGCAACTGAACATAGTCCCAAGTATGGTTATTTACCAAGGAATCCATTTCCTCTTTCATGCCTTGCTCCCACTTCTTTTTGGTGTCTACCTGCATTGCCTCTTCATAACATTCTAGTTCACCAGAATCAGACAACAATAAATAATACAATGAAGGAGAGTATCGTTCAAGGGGTATACTTAACCTGGTAGATTTTCTAACAACACTTGCAAGTGTCTGAGGTACCTGTTTCTCCTATTGTTGTACATTTTGATTTTCTGGTTCCTTTGGAATTTCTTTTTCAATGATCTCATCAAGCACTGTGTATTCTTGTTTTTCTTTTTCCTATTTCTTTCCCTGCAACTGATCTTTGTACATGACTTTCTCATTGAATATGACATCTCTACTCCTAATGATTTTTTTATTTTCATAATCCCATAAGAGATAACCAAAATCAATAACACTATATCCAATAAAGGTACACTTCTTGGATTTTGCCTCAAGCTTTGTTCTATTCTCTTTATCAATATGGACAAATGCTTCACAACTGGAAGTTTTCAAAAAAGAATAGTTTACCTTTTTTCCTATCCATTCCTCTTCTGGAATTATACCATCCAAAGATCTTGAAGGTCCTCTATTTATTAAGTAAATAGCAGTATCTACAGCATCTACCCAGAACTATAAGGGAAAACCGGCATGCAATCTCATACTCCTTGCACGCTCCATGATTGTCATGTTCATCCTTTCTGACACACCATTTTCTTGTGGTGTTCTTGGAACTGTGTTCTCTCTACGAATCTCATGGTATGAAAAGTAATCATCATACTCCTTGCTGCAATATTCACCTCCATTATCTAATCTGAGACACTTCAAACTTTTTCCTGTCTCATTCTCAACCAAAGCTTTCCATTTCTTAAAAGTATCAAAAACATCAGATTTTTGTGGAATGCAATAAACCCAAGTTTTTCTAGTTTCATCATCAATAAAAGTAACATAATAACGAGAGCCACCAAGAGATGATACCTGAGTTGGTCCCCATACATCTGTATGCACAAGCTCTAACCTTTCATTCATCTTTTCTTTTCTGACTCTGGGAAATCTGACTCTCTTATGTTTTCCATAAACACAATGCTCATAGAAGTCCAAATCAATTTGTTTAAGATCTGGAAAAAAATTTCCTTTGTGAAGTATCTGCATTCCCTTCTCACTCATTTGTCCCAACCTATGATGCCACAGTGTTGTATCCACTCCTGTAGAAGTTAAATAGATAGAAGAGTCAATATTACCAGTACATAAATACAATGTACCTACCTTCTCTCCTTTTTCTATCACCAATGATCCTTTGATGACCTTCCACGTCTTATCTATAAATATGGATATACAACCTTATCTTTCCAACTACCCTGTTGAAATTAGATTTTTCCTTAAATGTAGAACATGTCTTACCTCTTTCAACAACCATTGGTTTCCATTGCGTTGATTTATTTTTACCTTCCCCATTCCAACAATTTTGCATGGTGCATCATCACCCAAATGAACCTGTCCAAAATCACCTTGAACATAATCTAGAAAATGTTTCCTATGGGGTGTGGCATGAAATGAAGCCCCTGAATCTACTACCCAAGACTCAAAAATATTATCTACAGAAAGAATCAAAGCATCTTGTAACACATCACCTGTTACATTTGCTTCCTAATTTCTCTCATGTTGTCCATATCTTTGTTTCTTTAGAGCTCTGCAGTCTTTCTTCAGATGTCCTTTCTTCCCACAATTCAAGCACTATATCTTTCCAATTCGGTATTTGTATATGTCCTTCCTAGAATTCTCGCAGTTCCCTGGGCCCTTTCCTCTATCCCTTTGTCTTCCCCTGTTCTCCATGGTCAACGCATTACCTGATGTCTCATCTGTGCTTTTCCATCGCATTTCCTCACTAAGGATAACACCAACAAAATCATCAAATTTTAAATTATTTGAGCCAGAGGCAGAGTTACTTACTACCATGACCAAGCCGTTATAGCTTTCTAGCAATGAGCACAAGATTAGAAGAGCCCTCACCTCATCATCAAAGTCCACTTTTACAAAACTTAGTTGATTAGTAACCGTATTAAAATCATTTAAATGATCTGCAACAGACCCACCTTCGGACATCTTCATATTAAATAATCTCTTCATTAGAAATACTTTATTAGACACTGAGGGTTTTTCATACAATTTAGCCAATGCGTCCATAAAATCCTTCGTTGTATTTTCTTTCGAAATATTGAAAGCCACCGATGCTGCCAGGCTCAGCCGTATCATTCCTAGATCCTTTATGTCAAGAATCTCCCATTCTTCGTCCTTCGTGGTCGTTTGCTTCTTTTCTACTCTGCCCAATGGTAGGAATGGATCCTTCTGATATAAATAATCTTCCATATGCATCTTCCATAACTGGTAGTTTTGGCCGTTAAATTTCTCGACCCTAAACTTTCCATCTTCCTCCATTGCTCCCACTCGAACCCGAAATCCTCTTTTCCTGCGAGTTACCTTTCGCTCTGATACCATTTGTTATAAAAATAGAACTGTGGAGCAATAAAATAAAACAAATGTGGAAACAAAACACAAAATATACACAATACAATAGAGACACAGATTTAGGTGGTTCACCCAGTGTGGGCTACATCCACCAGAGAAATTGCCAGGTCCTTCCTTTATTATTATCCAGCATATGAAGGGATACAACCTACAACATACCCACTGTAACTTCCTCTTCTTTCTCTCACAGTCTCTAATATCATAATACAATATTCACTATCATACATAGCCGCAACACAATTCCCTCATAACAGAGGGTTGTCTTCTAGGGAAAAAAACCCTAACATAATTTCTACCATTAGATCTGTGGCCTTATAATGAACGGTCCAGATTTACAATGAAATTACAATATACATTTAGAAGGAAATTTTTCCTTTAGGGGCTTCGCCCCTGAACCCCCCTCTGCACTCCCCCACATGTAAGAGTGTACATACTTCTGGGGTGTAAAGTCTTCATGGGATATAAACACAGTTGAAAACAAAACACCTCTGAATCAGGAAGATAATCAGGCTCCACAACCAACAGATGATGGACGATATCCTACGACCTTTCACCAATACTTTTGTAGTGGTGTATATGGATTACATCCTCATCTACAACAAGAGTTGGGCAGAACACTTGCAACATATTTAGCAAGTTTTTCACACCCTGCGGCAGCACAAACTATATGCAAACTTGGAAAAATGCTCCTTCGGCATGGACAAGGTCCATTTCTTAGGCTACATCATTGATCAGCATGGTGTGCATGTGGATCCATCCAAGATCCAGGTCATCCATGATTGGCTAGCCCCAACCGCACTCACTGAACTTCATATCTTCTTGGACCTTGCCAATTTCTATCGCAGGTTCGTGTTGGGATTCTCTCATATCGCATGGGCCCTCAGCTAAGTAACCAGAGGTGGAGGTAAGGAAAAAATTTTGTGGGTCTTATCCCAACAACAAGTCTTCGATGACTTGAAGAAGTGTTTGTGCTCATCCCCGGTACTTTCATTACCAGACCTACAACATCCCTTTGAGATTGAGACAGATGCTTCAGAATATGTTGTGGGCGCCATTCTCACTCAACATGGCCACTCTATGGCATATCATAGTGAGACACTATCAAATGTTGTCCATAAGTACCCTACTTATGACAAAGAAATGTACTCCATTGTGCAAGCCTGCCGCCAATGGAGACATTACATTCTTGGGAAGGAGACAGTCATCCACACTGATCACAAGCCACTACAATTCCTGCAAACCCAAGGAAAATTGCAGAATGATCGCCATCAGAACTGGTCAACATACTTACAACAATTCCACCTCAACATCAAGTATAAAACAGGAAGTACCAACCAAGTTGTTGACTTCCTCATTCGACCTCCAGTCGTGGCACGCACCATGGTGCTAGACTCTTGCGGCCATGAGACATCTGAATGTCCCCACCTCTACAAGACAGACCTTGACTTCTCCACCACCTACCAAATGTTGGATGCCAACTCAATGGTCGCTAATTTCCATCTTCAAGAGGGGTTGTTGTGTCGTCTGGGCCATCTCTGCATTCCATCAAGCGAGTGTGCAAAGCTAATTTGGGAAGATCACTACATTCAGGTGGATGGACACTTTTGCATCGAAAAGACAGTGGCAGTGCTGCAGAAACATTTCTACTGGCTGGAACTTTGACAGGATGTTGGCAAGTATATCAAGTCCTGCACTGCCTGTGGTATTGCCAAACCGATCACTAAGAAACAGGGTTTGTACACCCCTCTGCCTACTCCTAATAGGACGTGGTAATCCATCTCAATGGACTACATGTCAAGCCTCCCATCCACCAAGAGGGGAAATGGCTGTATTTTTTTGGTTGTTAATCGCTTTTCCAAGATGGCGATTATAGACGCCTACAAGAAGAACATCACATCAGAAGTCACTCCCAAGCTCTTCTTTGAACGAGTATGCGTACATTTTGGGATCCCACAAACCATTATCTCAGACCATGACAGTCGGTTCCTCAGCTCATTCTAGTCGATCCTCTGGTCACTATTGGATACCAAGCTCACCAAATCCACTACCTTCCTCCCCCAAATAGAGGGCCAAACTGAGGTCGTCAATCGGATGGTTGTGCATATCCTGCGCATGTACAATTCAAAACACCCCCGCACATGAGATGAAAGTCTTCCCTATGTCCAACATAGCTACAACCGAGCCCTGCATAGCTCAAATGGCCACAGCCCCTTTCAAGTGGGGTTGGGATTCCAACCATTGGGCCCCATGGATGTTGCACTACCCTTGGCGACCACCTCGGCCGACTGGTCCCCTGCTCCACCAAAAACTGACAAAGCCACCCGGTTCATTGAGAGGATCAATCACATCCACCAATAAGTTCAGGGTATTCTACAGAAGTTTAATGCCAAGTACAAGCAGTGCCATGATCAACATCGGGTGCCACATAAGTTTTAAGTGGGCGACAAAGTTTGGTTGCATTTGCAGAAAGAATGTCTTACAAGGCCCCATCGAAAGATTCGCCCACTCTGTTATGGGCCGTACACCATCACCAAGGTTGTGGGTGACAGTGCTTTTGAATTCAACATTCCCCCCTTCCTTGGTCTGCATCTAGTCTTCAACGTGGCTCTCTGTCAGCCATATTTCCCACCATTATTGGACACCTCAGAGATAGCAGAGCAGTTGACACCAACAGAGATCAACTCTGACTACATGAAACATGCATCGAGTGATCATATTGTGGACACACAAATCAAGGGCACTTGACAGCAAAGGATCCAGCTTTATCGAGTCGTCGAAGCAGGGTAGCTCCTACACCAAGGCAAGTGACTCACTCGTGTCCAAATTCAACAGAAATTTCCTCATCTGATGGGGGGACTCAACATAATGGAGACCATTGCTTCCTAAGGAGGGAGGATTGATCTAGGTGGATATCGGTGGCCACCCACATATTCCACTGGCTTGAAAAATAGTTTTCCACCTTGGCAATTTTTCGACAGTTTTTTGGGTTCCAAACTTCCAGGGCCATTTTGAGGCCCTAAATGACGTTTTTTAGGGATTTGTGGCCCAGGGGAATATGAAAGAAACTACCCTGGGCCAGTTAAAAGTTGTTCTTCTCAGTTAGACCTTTCCAATGAGCTATCGTGCACATAAAATGGAGATGGTATGCAAAAGTTACGACCCCGAGAAGTTGATGTATGAACTTACCCAAATGGGGCCCACATGACTTTTGGCGCTTCATCTCCTAGGGTTAGGTTTTTTTATGTGTAGGGTTTTTGACATTTATGTTTATTGTAAAAGGCCTTCAGAGCCTCATTGTAACCATCTTCTTGCGAATGAGTGCAACCATCACATCTTTTCTCAGAGATAAGTCGTCACCATTCCAGCAAGCTTGTTTTTCGCTGCATTTTACAGTTTCAACTTATTTCTTTATTGAATAGAAACTCAATTTATTATTTTATGTTAAGAATCTCTTAATAATCTATATTCATTTTGTTCTGCTCATAAAATCCAGATCAAAATATGTGGCCCTTATAGAGTGTTACTTGTGTTTATTGCAAAATGTTGGTTAATAATGGATTTTTGGTGTATTCGTAATATTTGAAGTTGTGCATAAGTTGAATATAAAAATTATGTCTTTTCTTAGATGATTTGAAGTAGAAAGATTGATACATATCTATACATCTTGATTATTGAAAAAAAAAAAAAAAAGTATAATGGATGAGATGTATTGGATGCTTATGGAAATCATGTAAAGGAAGGTAAAAAAAAAAAGGTATAATGGATGAGATGTATTGGATGCTTATGGAAATCATGTAAAGGAAGGTATGGCAGATATAATTGTCTGAGGAGAATTCATATTTTCATGTGAGTTATGGAATTACCTTTTTAGAGATGTATATGATGGTGAATCTACGATGATAAATATTATAGAGATAATTATATTATGTAATAAGGTTTGGTGTATACTTGATGATTAARTGGAATACATATTCATTATATAAATCTAATTAAGAGTTGGATGCTTAGATGCTCTATTGTTATTTCTTTTGAATTACAATTTAAATGCATAAAAAATGAATTGAAATATTTTGATTATATAATGAATACATATTCATTATATAAATCTAATTAAGAGTTGGATGCTTAGATGCTCTATTGTTATTTCTTTTGAATTACAATTTAAATGCATAAAAAATGAATTGAAATATTTTGATTATTTGTTTATTGATTGTAGTATTGTGAGAACAATGGGTTATGCTCTTGTTCTTAGTGCGTGCATACATGCTTGATTATCTTAGAAATAGGTTGTTAAGGAATGGTAAGAAATTATGTAAATATTTCAAATAATAAGATAATATCATAATGATGTTATGATAAATATATTAGTTTATGGTTTATTTTAGCAATCATAATGTCTCATAGTCATTATTATTTGTATTATTCATTTATGATAATAGTCATTTATTCTTCATGATGATTAAGTGAGTTAGTTGAGATTATTTAATCTTATCATCACTTGATTATTATTTGTATTATTCATTTATGATAATAGTCATTTATTCTCCATGATGATTAAGTGAGTTAATTGAGATTATTTAATCTTATCATCACTTGATTTTAGAATCTAGAACAAATATCTCTTTTGAGGTGACATCACCCATTGTATTATAAATATGTAACATTGATGTGAATACAATGAAAATTGCTAATAAGGCTTTTCCATATTATTATTGTTCTTATTATTTATTATTATTCGATTCGAAATAAAATGGCGATTCGAACCGTCGACATCGAGCTATCTAAGGTCGTCGTTTGCTCACTTCCCATACACAACAAATCATGGCGTGTGCTGATTTTTGAGAATTTGTCCCGAGATTTCCAGTCAAGTCATCTGAGATTTTCCGAGAGATCTAAAAGCAAATATTTGCAAGTTTAACAGCAAATCCTGTTGGCAATTAGAAGAACAATATACCTACCAACAATTCGCCCAAGATTTCATAAAGATCACTAACAAATCGGAGCTCATAACAAAAGTGATAGATGAGGAATGCAATTTCCTTCAAATCAGATTAGTGGAAATTTCAACGTGTACACGTTTGATTACCGTTCCAGTGTTCTCGTTCTCTCCCTTCAAAATCAATTTTCGGCGAGTTCACTAAATTTCAAAATCAATTTTCCTTGAGTTCAGTAAATTTGAGTTGTTATTGCCACATAAGTTCACAAGGAGTTGTTATGCCATGTGGAAGCATTGTTATATTATAGACATTCATATGATATAATTTTACTAAAGGGAAAAATAAAACTTTTGAAAGTTTGGCTTATGTGTTTATTGAAAAGACACATTTGTCATTTAGTGCACTAGCTTTTGAGAAAGAGTCACACTACAAAAAAAAATTGAAAGCTTATAAGAAAGTTAAGCCTAGAAAATTGAGTCAAAATGCCATATATGTAAAGGCTGGGAAATTTGAGTTAAAATATCTTTTTTTTTTGGAACCTCCTAAAAATATCTTCCAAGGTTCTCAAATTGATTTTGTAGAAGGATTAAAACGACTTAGTTTTTGTATGGTTGATACATTGAGAAAGGTTCCAAGCCTACAATTATGGCTTAGTTTTTGTATGGTTGATACATTGAGAAAGGTTCCAAGCATGCAATTAATTTAGCTTTTGTGTAGAAGATTAGAGAAAGAAGTGTGAGGATTTTTGGAAATATTACTTGACAATTTAGGAGGCTTATAAACCCGTGGCATTGTTATTGTGAGGGGATATATATACTAAAATCAATTTTTTTTGTTTTGTGTTTTAGATTTGCTCGAAATTTGAATAAGGAGATCATAGGTACATCTTGCATAGTGTGTTGTGGTGAATTTTTTATGGAGGCTTATATTGCTTATTGTCTAGTTTTGACATAAACACAATTGTAATGTTAGTATTTAACACAACACGCACAATCTCAAGCACAATATTATTCAAGCACAATCAAGCATAAGTAATCAAACAACTACAACAATATCAAATTCTCAACAACTATTCTTTATCAAATCATTGAAACAATGGAAAAATCAAGCTTGCAATGGAATTAAAGTGCCATCAAATTTGAATATCAATTCAATTTCTGAATCAACAATAATTGCAACTTACAAATAGTCATTTTGTAATTTTACTTGCCTTTTTAAAATCAAGTGAAGATGAATTTGTAATTTTTTGGTGCATTCTTGGTTGAAACCAACACCCATGACTTGCTTGTGTCACTCTATTCCTGAGTCTATAGGTTGAGTGGTTAAAACTCAAACCATTTTAAAAATCACAGTTTGGGTGCATTTTCGGTAGTATCTAACACTCTCAACTACCTAGAAGAAAAATCAAGTGAGTATGATGTTGAAGTGAACAAAAATCAAGTGATCCTGAATTTCAAGAAAGAAAATTTGAAGTCGGGAAGTTCAAGCGAGAAAGTACAAGCAAGCGTGAAGTGCAAGTGAGCGAGTTCAAATGGAGCGAAATATAGAATTATTAGAGTTGTTGGACACTCTAATAAGACAACACAATGATACTAAACAAAGAAACTATCCAATCAGTGCTAACTTGTTTGCAAATGATGCAAGATAAAGTTAGACTTGTTCAAGATTAATCCCAACTATTGAATGATGAATTCATGGATCTCAAAAATCAGAAATCATTGAAGCATTATGAACTAGTCCTTGTTCAGAACAACCCTATTTTTTATGTTGTTGATGATGATGATTCAAATCAACATTTATCACAAGAAAAACACGATGATGCAACTTTAGAAGTAGCTTCCAATGAATATGAATCACAAATAGAAGATGCCAAAGCACAGAGTGATACAACAAGTATAAGTGAAAGTAAACGTGAAGCACATCATCAAGTACAACATGATACTTCCAAGACAATCATCAAATGTTGGGAAGAATTACACTTCAATAGGAATTGTCATGTTTTAGGATATGAAAATCAAAACAATTTTCGTATTCCAAATTTACTCCAAACCAATTTTATTTGTGAGTGTTGGATTTCTTCAAGAAGATTCAACTTCAATTTTTGAAGTTCAGGATGTTAAGTGCCAACATTTTCATAGATTTGGTCACATGGAGAATCAATGTTTTGATCTTCATCCTTGTCTTCAATGTGGGGAGACAAATCATCACTCAGATAAATGTCGAAAGAAGAAGGATAAAAAGAAAAGAACAATACACTATGGATAAATAAGTTATTGGCAATAGAATCAACAAGTCAAGAAGATGCATCGTTCTTACCAAAGAATTCAATCTCGATTAAAGACTCATCTTTCAACACATAGCCTTTTTGTACCTAACATAAGGGTATATAATTCCAAAGTGGTCCCCTTATGGCGTAGCTTTCAAGCATGGCCCTCACCTAATGAGATAACATGTGGTTGTTTCCACATGCGCACTTTACATTGTACACAAATAGAATAAGTATGGTACTCTCTTGATCCTAGAGGGGGGAGTACAATGATGTAACTCTTTTGCACCTTAAAGGGGGCGAGTTCAAAAATCAAGTGAACATGGTTTGTGAAACCACTTGTGGTCTCTCCTTTCATCTGAAAAAGGGGGGAATTGATGATGGAATTAAAGATGGTTGTCAAAATAAAGTATCAACAACAAATATATCAGATGGGCAACTGCAGTCTATAAATGGAAGACTTTGGCATAATTATGGTTCAATGAATTTTAATTGAATCATACACAGGATACATCATTGGGATGTTGTTGGACATTTAACAGTGTCAAAATTGGTTAGTGGTCATCTAAAACCACTAGGTACATGGTATCAATTGGTTAGTGGTCATCCAAGACCACTAGATACATGGTATCAGTTGGTTAGTGGTCATCCAAACCAAAACTTCAGAGATCACTTTCAGTGATACACTAATAGTAGAGTGGTGATACTACATGTTCACCAATTAGTAGAAGACATAAAATTATTCTAGCTCAAATACTTGGGAAAATGATCAAATTTTCAAGTAATTAGGGAATGTTCAAATATTACAGTTGTTCACTTCTATATCTCATCTCTCTTCCAATTCATTTTAGATGAAACATTCAACATCCATATTGACGATTTTTCAAGCAGATTTTTTGTTGAAGCTCAGCACATGACTTTTTGAAAATTCCATGATATCAACTTTTAACTTAGCTAGTATAGATAGCTAGACTTGTGATTGAGGGGAGGAATGTTATCATATGTCTTACCTTAGCAATGACAATGTCTCATTGTCACCATTATTTGTATTATTCATTTATGATAATAGTTATTTATCCTCAATGATAACTAAGTGAGTTAGTTGAGATTGTCTAGCCTTATCATCACTTGATTTTAGGATCTAGAGAAAATCTCGTTTGAGGTGGCATCACCCATTTTACTATAAATATGTAGCAATGGTGTGAATACAATGAGAGTTGGCTAGTGAGCCTTTTCTATCATATTGTTATTCTTGTGCATATTTTATCAAAACATTGGGAGAGCCTTGTATTTTGGCAATTTCTAAAAGAATGGTGAGCCTCTTTGTGAAGGATCTTGATTAATGGATTGGGTAGTTCTATGATGATAAAGTTTTTCATCGCACATATGTTACTAGTAACTAACCATAGAAACAACAAGTGAACCTTGCGTGGTAGTTTAAGGAGAACAAGTCTATGTTATTGGTTATTTATTGAGATAAAATATTATGTTTTATATAAATGATAGAATTCAATGAATATTAAGGAGAATTAAACCATACAATTATGATGAGTAATCATGATTGTATAGGAAATATTAAAGGCCTATATTTTCCTAGAAGATGTTTTAAATAGATTTGCTAAGATGGATATATAGTTATAGATGAATTATTCACATGTGCATTTTAGTTATCCTTATGGATAGTTGCACAATGGAATTTATTAGATTTGAAGGAAAGGTCTATGTTATGGAATTAGAAGACAACCAAGGGTTTTTATTTAATCTTATCCTATTGAATTGTACATCTAAGATTTGAACTTAGAGTTAATACTATATGTGATACCTAGAATTGAATTTTTTTTTAAAATGCTTGTGGAATGAAAATATGGAATAGGATGGTGAAAACAAGTATCATAGGGAATGCAAGAATGGTTTATCACTGCATGAATGTGAATGATGGCATGTATTAATTGATTTGGGTAAATTTTTAATATTAAGTATGATATGTTGTATGTAATTTTGCAGATCTTGATTTAGGATTCAATGGATCTTTAAGGTTGTCTATGAATTAAAAAAAGGAATTGTTGTAGCTTAGTAATATTCAAAATGCATAAGAATGAGATGGTAATCCATGGAAACAAGAGGGGAAGTTAATAATTGATGCTTCAAATAAAGGTAATGATCAACATGCAAAATGAAAACTCAATAATGATTTAGTTGGGTAAATGGGTTTTTATTTATGAAACGATATCTTGAATAGGATGTTTCAGTTTATGGTATGTTAAGAGTTTTTCTAGCCTTATCTAGTATATCGTGACATTATTGGCCATAGTTTCCATGGGTGGTATGTTCTTGTTTTAGTGAAGCTAATTGTTCTTGGGAAAAGATTTAGTTTATGGTTTTTTGTGGATTGCGATGTAGTTTTGAATTGGACATGAACGGGACCTTTGTATGGTTGAGTATGATTAAATACAATGTGTGTGTGTGTGTGTGTGTGTGTGTGTGTGCACCT
>JASDQU010308951.1:0-11188 GCA_032191745.1 Picea mariana | reverse complement strand
AGTGTGCTATCATTTCTTCCGTGAAAATTGTCCAAGTGACGAGTGATTTGCGAGAATAAAGCCATCGATACCATACAAATTGATTAGGTTCTAAATATAAAGAAGCAACTCGTACCTTTTGTGTATGTGGCACATTATGGAGATCAAAGAATTGCTCTATCTGAAGTATCCATGTGATTGGGTCCTTGCCATCAAACTTCCTCATATCAATCTTAGGAACATGGTTGGTCTTCAAACCAAAGTTGGAGTTTCTCCATTCTTGATTCACCTTCCTTGTGTCCTCATCATGAATTTCATGGGATGCATTTTCACTTTCAGGTATCTTCTCTGTTATGAAATTTTTCAATACTTCCATGATCTCCCCTTTTAAACCATCTATCTTAGTATCCAACTTAGCTTCCATTGAATCCATCTTAGTATCCAACTTAGCTTCCATTGAATCCATCTTGGTATCCAACTTAGGTTCCATTGAATCCATCTTATTTTGTAGTTCATTTATGTCCCTACGCATTTCTTCACCTTCATCAAGAGTCTAAGTAGGATTTTCTGGAGGCTTATTTGGTGTAGAAGTTCCCTTTTTGGGTGGCATGTTGGCCAAGTATCACTTTTGAACCTTGATTTTGAGGTGGTTCTGCTAGACAATATTTCTTCTGTTGTATCTCCCAAGTTTCAGCCTTTCTGGGTATGAAACTTTCTTTTATGTATTTCTCTAATATTTCTTCTATGCAATGCCACAGGTCTAATCAAAATTGGATGTGCCAAGTGGAATTTATGGTAACTTCCCCACAACTTGCTGATTTTTGGCCTTTCTAGGAGATCTCACTTGTATAGTGTGCCCCGCACAAAATGATTGATATAAAATTCTGAGACTCACACTAGAAATACTGCAAACTGTCCATGATCCAATGAAACCAGTCCCACACAATTTGCAAACTCTAGAAAGAAGTTATGATTGTTTTACTTGGAACAAATTCTTGAGACTAGTCAATAGGACTAGTCATATACCCTATCTTACACAGGGTGTATCTACTAATTTAAGATGACCCAGAAGCTAAAATTTTTACCACAGATACCTTACTAATTTTTGTAAATAGCCTCTGGATTTCAGGGTCTGAAACGTTACAGAAACGTTTTTATAGCAAAAATTCCGCAATGACTCATTTCAAGATGATTCCAGAACCCTATCTTGTAGAGGTTGTATGTTCGAAAGTATAAGGCCTCAGGAGATGAATTTTGAACCCAACGTACCTTGATCCATATACTAAATATCCTATAATTTGTTCCTTCTGAAACGTTGTAGAAAAAACGTTATAGCGAAAATGCCAAGGTGTCTCAGATGTAGCAGCGAAACCCCAAGACCTTAAGCTCTGATACCATATGTTAAGAACCAAATATCAATATAGCATAGAAAATCCTCAGAAAAAGTACTCAACACCTTGAAAAAGATATAATTTCAGATAATAAGCCTCTTTGAGGGGGCAACCTCCTTTTACCCCACTTAAATGTTCAAGTACAAGATGATTCAAAATAAAAATGTCTCCTTGGTATATATAAGAGACTAGGAGGTATAATTACAACTAATGGCCTAAAGCCGACATAAATAAAATAACATTACTAATATAATATGCCCCAATTAAGGGGTAATGAGCCAATATTAGGGCTTAACATTACTTATTCAGGACCAGGAGGTGCCTGGTAAGGGTACAAAATCCTTACTCCTCAAAAGCTTCTATATTCCTAATCTCACAAGTAATTGCACATTGGGCCATGGGGGGGGGGATTAAAGCAATGTTAATTACCCACTTGGGAGGGGCTTTGGGTATAATATTAATTAACTAATATTATAAAATTATTCATTACAACATTAAAAATTAATAATAATTGAATAAAAAAATAGAAAAGAAAAAAAAATGGACATACATATATAATTAATAATAAACAAAAATTAGAAGAGGGAAGGTACGCATTACAGTAATGTTTATTTAAAAAAATTAATAAGAAATCAAACGGAACCACATGTCAATAGGAGAGTTTTTGCATGGGGGTGGTGTGTTAATTGGATTTTTCATATGGGGATGAGGTGTTGATAGGTAGAGAGTTATAAATAGTAGGGGAATTGGAGGTGAAGGGAAAATATGTGTCGATAGGTAGAGAGTTATAAATAGTAGGGGAATTGGCTGTGAAGGGGAAAAGGGAAAGAATATATTGAAATGTTGTCAGAAGTTTTTACGAAGGAGTACATAATGAAAATATGGGTGTGTTTTGTAGTCAGACATGGGTAGTGAGTGAGTTCACGCGGCTAGAGGGTCTCAGGGAAAGGAATTTTCCCTGAGAGAGGTTGGGAGGTAAATCAGGCATTCGATGAGTTGGCATTGGCAATGTACCAACCAGCAGTTGATGGGATTCAAAATTTACAGGTATATATTGCTTAATTTCCATTTATTTAGATAGATAAATAAATAGTCTGTAAATGTAAATTATGTGGAAGAATTGAATATTGATATGCACTAATTTTTTGAAAATTAAAATTAACATATCTTGAAAGTGGCCATGGGTTGTAGTGATTTTGGAAATCAGATACTCGATGTTGTGTGTGAAAAGATGAGTTACTAGGTGTTGTATATGAAAGGTTTAAATACTAACCTTAATGTTTAAAGCTTCTTGGTGTTGAATTTATCTACAATTGTTTACAATTTTAATTTGTTTATATATTTTATTTTCCTTAAGAAATGTTTTTCCAAGTTCTAGGAAATGTGAAATGTTTAAATTTGAAATAGTTATAGGATAGTTAAGTAATGGTTAAATTACACCAAGTCTGTTTTGGATTTCTTTTAATCTCGCTTATATATTTCATGATGTATTGTTCCTTTGTTATTCTGACCATGAGATTTATGTTGAATCTTATTTTTTTAAGCCAATAAAATATATAATGCTATTTTCCAAGTGGATTTATTTTGAATTTTGATATTAAAATCAATGAAATACATAATGATGTTGAGTAAGTGAATTGTGCTAGTTGTGAATATAGTAGTTTCAAGTGAATATATTTCTAATTCTTATGAATGTCTTCGCTCACTTGTTGATATTGCAACTTGTCATTTTTGCTACAACTGTTGTTCCTTAGTTTTGGATTTAGTTAGTATTAATCATGCTCTCTATTTCAAAATAAATTCCGTATTCTTTCACCTTCATATATTTTGTGGATTCCTCCAAGCACTGTATTAGTTTGGTATAAGTACTTATTATCTATTCTTCTTTTATTTTTGAGTGCTTGAATTCTGATGACTACACTTCCATCAAATGATGCCAACAATAGCAAGGGCATAGTCTTGATCTTCATAATTTGTTTTACAGTAACGATATTTTTTGTATTTATTTGACTCCATTTGTGGTTGTAAATAGGGTTGTACATATAGCTTGTGCACTATAACATTTTGGCGACATATTGTAGAGTAACCATATGGATACATTGGTCCATACTCTGTTGAATTTTGTTTTATTACAAGTTAATCGTTGAATTGTGGCCATCATTCAAGTGACCCGAATTCGATTCTTAAAAGTTGTTCAATAGATCATGTTATTAAATATATGATAATGATGCATGCTTAGGTGCCTAAAAATTATTAATGGATACTCAGTTACACGTTACTATGCACGGGTATGAATTGGGAACATTTTAAGATTTTTACTTTCATTTATTTTATTGATTTTTGATTACACAAATAATCTTGGATATTGTTGTAACTTGAGATGGTTCCTAGCTGCTTAGAAACCATGCTAAGACATATTTAAACCTACTTTAGGCCATAATATGGCTCTTGTACCATAGGGGGATCCCTCATTAGATTTAAAAAATCTAACTACTCATTGTCACTAAACAAAAGCTATCCAACAATATGCTTGGATTCCATATTTGAATGATAAGTAGGATCAACTAGGTAGATAAGGCTTAAGAATTAAATGATAGTTGACTATAATAAATTCTGTAAATATCTTAGATCATATATCATAGGCCCAATCCATTGGGCATGGAGTCCTATCCAACAAAGCATAGAAGCTAATAATGGAAGGTGGAAGAAAAGTAGAAAAACAATAAATCCTAGACCTATCATTAAGTAAGGAAGTCCATGTAGATATGGGATGAAGAAGAACAGTTTTGTTGAGAATAAATAAATGATTCCAAAAATATATCAGATGCATGAGTTGAGTACTAAACAGTAAATTTAGCCACAAACATACAAAATCATTTTAATTATTTAACAATAGTGGTGGTTGTACCAAATTACCGTTTACAATTTCATTCCAATTATGAGAAAAGAACATAAATGTAATATAAGAGAGCTTAATAAACAAAAATGAAAAAAAAAATGATTTTTTGAAATGATTTGAGACTCCATGGATTGATCTTCAATTTTTGAGAAAAATTGCAATAGCCTTACAGGATTTATTATAAAGGACATAGACCTTGCTGCCAAAAACATCCTAACATGCCCCCCTCTCTTTCAGTCTTTGTTAGAGACCTAACCTACCTAACCCCTCACGTAGGTATAATAATATAATTCCATGTAATAAAGGCCAATATTAATAAGGCCTATCAATAAGGAAGAATAAGTCAAATGTAAGAAGACCTAATAGAAGCTTCCACTTCTAGAAGGATCTTCCTCTAGATTATTCTTTTGGAAAGATAGATTTAGTATAAATAGAAGTAGAGGGTATGATAAATCTTGTCTTGGATATTATTGTAATAGAGCTCTGCTCTACTGGAGGTTTCCCCCTCGAAGAGGCAAGTGAACATTGTTATCAATAATCAAAGTGCTCATTCTGGTGTTATT
This sequence comes from Picea mariana, assembly GCA_032191745.1. Lineage (NCBI taxonomy): Eukaryota > Viridiplantae > Streptophyta > Pinopsida > Pinales > Pinaceae > Picea > Picea mariana. The sequence goes on along the minus strand of JASDQU010308951.1, from coordinate 6,356 downwards.
CTGGTATTATTCTAGTATTGTTCTCGTTATATCATTGTTTCTCTGCCATTTCTAGCTAAAATATTTATGTTTTTCATATTATTTTATATTTGGAATACTACAAGTGGTATCAGAGAACCTTCCTTGGCAAAAAATTGTGGGTTAAATTCTTTCAGGGTAGAGACATATTCCGACGTCTTAAAGCTACAAAGATCTGTTGTTACACGCAGAAACTCGCGGTCGGAGAGTCATACACGTAGGAAATACAAGAGATACTTAAGAACACATATTTTGGCCACCCTTGTCACCATTGTTGGTACCACTTCGAGTGGTAGTGACTCATACATCACCTGTATACGGAATGAACTAGATTTCTTGAAGCCCTCCATAGATAAACTGATTGGGCGCTTGATTTCTATAGTGCCACCGAGAACAACACTCAGGAAGATACTCTCTAGTACCTGGGTAGTCGGGTAGTATGGCTAAGGTCACGGTCTAGCCTCCTTAGTTGGTTCCCTGAGATATTGGGCCAAGTACTACTGTTGGACCCCGCACGTATATCAGAGAGCTATAGCACAAGGCAAACCCTTGTCTGTAGAAACCTTGAATATCCTACCCCTAGGGACATAAACAATTATTTGGGACCTATCCCACTGGGTTCCTCTATTTGCCATGATTCCAGTGATACCTATCATTTTTAACAAAAAAAAAAATTGTGGACCCAACCCTTCCTCGACACCCTTATTTGGCCCCTATCTCATTGGATCCCTCTTTTCACCCTGATCGCAGTGGTACCTATCATTTGACACCCTTCTTCGGAGTGGTCCAACCTACCCCTCCAGAACCCTTTTGTTTACCCTATACCATTTTCCTGCCCATTTTTCCAAATGGCTACCACCAGAGCCCAAGAATTCAATACCTTGATTGTTGAAAACCACCAGAACTAGGAAGACATCAAGAATATCAATTCCAACCTTAGCTCAATCAATTCGGATATTGTGATCCTCAAGGAACAATGTTCATACATCAAATACCTCAAAGAACACTTCATGGGTCGTTCCCAGAACCCTTCTTCTTCTCAACAACTATATTATGAGGATGACCATGACTCTTCCCATTACCAAGGTCCCCATACTAACCAATTTTCTCAATACCTATGCCCTCCTAGGATTGAGGTGAATAAATTTGATGGATCAAATCCCATAGGTTGGGTCGCCCAAATGGAACATTATTTCTCTTTGCATGGAATTACTAATGATTTATCCAAGCTTCATTATGGTGTCCTACATTTGGATCTGGAATGATGGCGATGGTGGCATATGGAAAAAAAAGGCACACCAAGGGTATCTTGCTTGGACACATTTTGTGGCTAAAATTTATGATCGCTTTGACTCTGACACCCACCATTTAGGTTGTTTGACCAACTTAAAGAAGTCTAGGATATTGGAAGACTTTATTTCCGCATTTGAGCACTTGTCTTTCAGAATGGAAGGAATCTCAGATTCTTTCTTTAGGGAATTCTTTATTAGTGGCCTCGAAGATGAAATTTGTTCCCATGCTCTCATGGCACACCCCTAGACTTGGTTGGAATCTATTCAACGAGAAAAAGAAGCCTAATATATTGTCTCCTCCTATACTCGTAAACCCTCCTTTCCTCATCTCCCTAACCCACCAATGTTTCTCCTCCTGCAACTCCCCTCAAGATCCATAAATTAACCAGGGTTGAAATGGATGAACGCCAACTCAAGGGTCTTTTTTATAATTGTGATGAAAAACATTTTCCCGGGAACAAGTGTAAGGAACAAAATATTTTTATGGTTGTGAATGAGGATCTTTCTAAAGAAAATGTTTTTGTTCCACCTGTGGAGGAACTACTGCCGCCATCTGACCTCACCCCACCCTCTAACCCACCAGACATTGACCTGGTGATTTCACTTAATTCCCTCACTAGCTTCTTTGCTCCCTAGACTCTCAAATTAATTGGTTACATCAAAAATAGGAAATTCATCATCCTTGTGGACAGTGGTAGCCCCCATAAATTTATTCATCACCGCATTACCCAAGAATTCTATTGTTACATTCGTGCAATCAATAATTTTCAAATCATGATTGCCAATGGTGGTTCCATGAAATGTGGGGGACGATGTGAAAATGTGTGACTCCAAATTGATTAGTATCACCTAAAATCCCATATGTTTTCTATAGACATGGGTGGTTGTGACATTGTTTTTGGTGTCGAATGGCTACACACTCTAGGCCCCATTCTCATGGATTTTAAGGACTTAACCATGAAATTCCAACAAGAGGGACAATAGTATAAGTTCCAAGGCATCACAATAGGCTCCCTTGAGATCATCAGTTCCCATCGCATGGAAAAGATCCTCAAAAAAGGTCATTCGGGAATTATAGCCCAACTAGACTCCATTCATGTTGTTGAGACACCTTATGTGCATCCCAACCTCCAATCTATCCTCTCCTGCCACCAAGTTGTTTTTACCACCCCCAAAGAACTTCTCCCTTCCCGTGGAGTCCATGATCATTCCATCCTTCTCATGCTGGGCAGTCTTCCTCCCAATTTTTTTCCTTATCATCATACCTTTTCCCAAAAGAATGAAATTGAGAAAATTATTAATGAATTACTAGAATTCGATGTCATTCGTCCTAGTGCTATCCCCTATTCTTCCCTTGTGGTCATGGTTCTCAAGAAAGAAGGTACTTAGCACATGTGTCCTGATTTCCGTGCCCTTAAAAAATTCAAATCAAAGAAAAATTCCCCATTCTTGTCATTGATGACCTCTTGGATGAATTGAGTGGTGCTCAGTACTTCACCAAATTGGATCTATGTTCTGGCTACCACCAGATCCGTATGAAAGAAGAAGACATTTCCAAGACTTCCTTTCACACTCATGAGGGTCATTATGAATTCTTGGTCATTCCCTTTGGATTGTGTAATTCTCCTTCCACTTTCCAAAGTCTTATGAATCATGTCTTTCGTACCTTTCTCCATCATTTTTTCTTAGTTTTATTTGATGAAATTCTCATCTATAGTAAAACTTGGTCATCCCATATCTCCCATGTGAATCGAGTTCTCCATCTACTCTTTAACCACTAACTTTTCCTCAAATAATCTAAATGTTCCTTTGGCACCTCAGAAGTGGAATACTTGGGTCATATTGTTGGCAAGGATCATGTCTGAGTGGATCCTAAGAAAATTGAATCTATGCAAGATTGGCCTCGCCCTAAAACTCTTAGGATATTGCATGGTTTTTTAGGTTTAACAGGATATTATAGGAAGTTCATTTGGAATTATGGAAAGATTGCAGCTCCTCTCACTTCCCCCCTTAAAAAGAATGCTTTCACTTGGACTTCAGTTGCAGATCATGCCTTCCAAGCCTTAAAATATGCTATGTGCTCGACCCCTATCCTAGCACTCCCAGAATTCACAAAGACATTTGTAATGGAATGTGATTTTTTTGGGAAAGTAATTAGAGTCATCCTCATGCAAGATGGAAGGCCTTTGGCCTTCACTAGCAAACAACTTTCAGAGAAACATTTGGGCCAATCCATTTATGAAAAGGAAATGTTAGCTATTGTGCATGTTGTGGATATTTGAGGTCCTTATTTATTGGGTCAATGACTCCAAATCAAAATTGATCATCAGAGTCTCAAGTATTTCCTGGAACAACAAATTTCATCCCCAACGCAACAAAAATGGGTGACCAATCTATTTGGTTATGATTATGATATCATTTACAAGAAGGGAAAGGAAAATGTAGTGGTCGTTGCTCTTTCCTGGAAATATGAAGAAGACAGGTCCCTTTTCTCCCTCTCCTTCATTGTACCATATTGGATCCAAGTTGTTCGCCCAGAATGGTTTCAAGACCCCAAAATTTCTAGCCTACTCCACCAATTGCAACATAATTATTCAGTTTCTCCAAGGTACTCTTGGCATACTGAAGAGCTTCACTATAAAGGTCGTTTGTATTTGTGCAAACAATGACAACTTAAATCCATAGTGATTTATGAACTTCATGCCTCAGCCACAGCTGGGCATTCAAGATTTATTAAAACCTATGAACGGGTCAAACGTTCTTTTTTCTGGGAGGGTATGAAACAGGACATCTGCACCTTTGTGGATGAATGTGAGGTTTGTGAATGCAACAAGGTAGAAATCGTCAAAGCTCTAAGCACTCTCCAACTGCTTCTAATTCCCCCTACTATTTGGCAACATATTTCTCTGGACTTCATTGTAGGATTACCTAAATCGGGCAATAAGTTAGTCATCATGAAGGTCATCAATCGTCTCTCCAAATATGCTCATTTTTGTTCTCTTCAAAACCCATTCATAACTACCACAGTGGATTAGATCTTCATGGATAATATCTTCAAGCTTCATGGCATGCCTAATTCTATTGTCTCTAACAAAGACCCCACTTTCACCAACAATTTTGAAGCAGTCTATGGCCAAAATCCCCCATCAGTTCTCTCCTATATGCCAGGGGCCTCGAAGGTTTAGCAGGTTGATGCAAATATTACAGTCTGTGAGGATATTCTTTGTGCCATCAAAGACAATTTGGTCATGGCTCTGAATTTCATGAAGCAAAAATCAGATCAAGGTCGTTATGGATGCCATTTTGTTGAAGGGGGGTATGTATTTCTTTGACTACAACCTTATAAGCAAACTTCACTCAAAGATCAACATTGTCAGAAACTTGTGCCCAAATTTTGTGGTCCTTATACAGTGCTCAAGCGTGTGGTATTGGTGGCATATCAGTTATCTCTACCTAATCAATCGAACTCCATCCTATTTTTCATGGTTCCTACTTAAAGAAAGTGATTGGAAATAAGTGCCAAACTCAAACTAGTCTCCCTAATTTGGATGAAGAAGGTTCCATATGGTTGCATCCACAAGCAGTCTTGGCCCAGAGATATCATTGTCTTCGTCAGTGCACCATCTAAGAAGTTTTATTCCAATGGAAAGATACACCTCCGGAAGATGCCACCTGGGATCCGACCACCATTATACAATAATTCCCTCATCTGAAGCCTTGAGGACAAGTATTTTCTTCAAACAGGAGGGAATGTTAGGGACCTAACTCCTCTAACCCATCACATAGGAGGAATAATATAATTCCTGTTGGAAGATTGATTGTTGTCATTGATGTCAACCCTAGTCATGGGTTTTGGACCGCAAGATTGATAAAGGTATTTGGACATGAAGGAAAATGCACATGCATATACAACACCCATGAATGGATAGTATACATCATGCTGTTTCCGGTGGTATGTGGCACGTCACATGGATCTTCACGGTTGAGGAGAAATGAATTTTTGAAGATGACAAAGTGAATTGAAAAAGGAAGTACATGTAGGCCCTGGAAATAATTACAAAATAAGAAAGTGTCAGGTCGGCCCTAATGTTAAAAGGAAGTGACATAAATGGTATAAATAAATATCATTATACATTCATTTGATACAATTCGAATTTTAGAGGCAAGAAGAAGTAAAAGAAGGCTGGATTTCAAGGGAGGATGAAGTCTTTTGGTGATGTGTTCTAAGGTATGTTATTTTCAGGTCATCTTACCATTTTTTCTATAACTTTTTTTCTAGAACGATTCAGATGGTGAAATCGCTATGGTATTGAGAAGACATATCAAGGTACCTCTGGTAAAAATTTTAGATCTTGATTCGCTATAATTATTGAGATACACTCTGTGGAATATAGGGTTTGTGACCAGTCCTGAAACTAGTCAATAAACAGGTGTTCTGGGTAAAACAGTCATAAATTTTTCATACAGACTCCAAATGTAGTGGGACCACTTCCATTGGAAAGAGTACGGACTGTAGTTTCTTTTTTGTGATTTTTAGAATCAGATGTTAAATATTGAGCGCGGGGCATGTTGTACAAGTTGGGTCTTCTGAACAGACCAGAATTGAATAAAGTCTACCATTCTTTCTATAACCTCTTTTTGGGGAGGATTCAAGGAGTAAAAATTAGAGGAGTTTCAGAGAATACATTGAGTAACATTATCTGCAGGATCAAAGTACTCCAAGAATTGAATAATTGTAGAAATTGAAGAAGTCTCAGAAAGCATTATCAGGTTCTATGTGATGATTGGTTGATGGTGATGATTTAATGTAAAGTTTTATTATCTCTCATATATTCTTGGGTGGAAGGAAGGGACAAGGATAGAGAGTTCAAATCTCTCTTGATATTGGAGGATTGTATCTTCCTCTTGGATTTTTATCCCTCCCTTTACATTTGGAAGTTGTAGCTACCTTTGGAAGTCATTACTTCCCTTGAACAAAAACTATTGATTATTTCTCATATATTGTACATGGTGTATTGTGGTGTATTGGTGTAACTCTTATACTAT
>JASDQU010308950.1:37457-64821 GCA_032191745.1 Picea mariana | reverse complement strand
TATACTATCCATCCATGGGTGTTGTATCTTCATTTTCATTTTCCTTCATGTCCAAATAACTTCATCAATCTTCTGGTCCAAAACCCATGACTAGGGTTGACATCAATGACAACAACCAATCTTCCAACATATACTTTTTGCTCACCTTGTCCCTCCAAAGTGACTTTCATTTTATTAATATTTAATTAATTAATTAAATCACTTTAATTAATTAATTAACCTTTTTACCTTTGAAAATAGTCTTATCTCTCCTTGTGGATTCCCTGGCCACTGAAAGTCACTTCTCGGCATCCGATCCTGTAGTGTTGCTTCTCCCGATTCCAATGAGCTATTACACTAAAAGGATCCTCCAAAAGTAATGTGCCCAAAATGACCTCTTCAGTGAATTTAATTGACTTATAGCCAAAAATACTCAAAACCATGGAAATCATCGGAATGCCTCGGAACCAAAGCCACTCTATGCGGAATGGTTCATAATGATGAAATAGGATGAGAAATGCAATCTAGACCCCACAATGCCTCTCAATAACCCTTGTACTCGTTGTAACATCCATCTGGCTACTCTGGTCATCATAAACCTCTGCACTGTGATGATGTCCCAAAGTGGGGACATTACAGTCCTCCCTGCTAGAAAATTGCTTGTCCTCAAGCAATAAACAAATCCCCTCAAATAAAATACCAGGATCCCATTTCCACCTATGGGATACACAGTAGAACCCATCCAAGGATGAACACTCATACACTCTTCCCCCTGGGTCCCATATCAAGCCATGACTTGCTAGCCCATGGGAAGCATAACCCTGAAATACACCAACTCCAAGAGTCTCTTGCATATGACACATGGCCTCATCTCAGAACGAATCCATCCTCCAAGTCTCTACCATGATCCATACGGCCTCCATCAACTTCTCATGCTAATTCCCAAATGAGGTATTGCAAGACCTCTGTGAGACATCCTCAAGTGATGCTCTCCTCTCAACATTGAAGCTTAACAGAAAGTTAGAATAACTTTCCCCTGCAATGGTCCACTCTCCCCTGTCAGTCAGCGGAATTCTCAATCCTACAATGCCTAGATCCCATGCTAATCTCTGTCGAATATCACCATGATGGCCCTGCACTACTCTGACCATGACTGTCTTCCCCCTGCCTACATCCTAAATCCTTCTCTCCTGGGTCTCCAGCTGAAATACTTGTGACCATTGGACCTGTTTTCCAGAAACTGTACCAGTAAATACATCTATGTAGAAGAAGTACCAGTCCAACCATCTCCACGTCCGATCATTATGACCAAAGGTGAAAATATGCCTCACTCCATCGAACAAATCCCTGTCGACCCACTCCAACCGAGTCAATGGTGGAATATGTGGCTCTCTGGCACAACCTGGGTCACCTTATAGTCAGACATCCTTCTAGCCAAATGAACACCCAAACCCCATGGTAAACTTGGAATTTTATCACTTCCAATCTCCTCTAACTGCCCCTGTGTGAGACTGATCACTGTCATAAGCCCTCTGTACTCATCTGCTATCTATGGCCCCATGATGCTCACCATCACGCACCAAGTCTCAACTAGTTGCCTATGATTATCCACCTCTATCCGGTTGGATGTTGTAAAGATACTTCGGTCAGGCGGTCTCGGCCTAGCCACTCCCCATGTCTTCAGCCACGACCAATCCCTCCTCATGTTGTTTCCTATGATAAAAGTGTCAGGAAAGGATAAAAAAAAATATGTAGCTGTCTATAAGACTGAAAAATACCACCTGTCTTGATCAATCCCAAGGACTTGACCATAAGAACGTCTATCGGTACCCATGATAACTTCTCCCATGTAGTCATCACTAAACCCTAATCATCAGGTACAACCGGACGTAACTCCTCCATATTCTGGTAAACCAATCTCCATCTCTCATCCCCCATGCTACTGCTGAAATGGTGAAGGTGAGGTCTCATTACTATGTGTTACAGCCAAGGAGTGGAATCTACATTCTCCCCTAAGTGTGTCTCCTCCCTGCAAGGCAGTACACCCCTCTAAATCCCACCATACATCTCAGCATGCCCTTGTGAGTTGTCACTCACCGTTGTATGCTTCGTCATACTCATGTCATCTCCCGTAGACTCTTGTTGCATCGTAGATTATGGGCGTACTGTTGGGTCAACCTTCTATATGGAGATCAACTGCTCTCGAAACACAAATGGAAGTGTCCTCCATCAATTGGTTCTCCTCTTCTAGATCGTCAACAGCTCCTAACAACATGACTAAATGATATATTTGAGTGTCTACTAAGACAAATGAAGTGGATATATGACAAATCTCCTAAAGAGGCTCGTCTGACCTAGACTCTGATTCTTGAAAGTTTGTCTGCATGCCTCTCAAGAATCCTCGAGTGCTCTCCAACTCCTGAGTAAGTCTATCTACCTCCAACTCCTGCTCCCTCAGAGCCTCATGATACATCTCACCAATCCTCAATAGGTAGTCCCTGTTAGTCAATAATTGTTGGTAGTCGTTCCTCATCATCAATACTCTCTCCTTAAGAGTATGAAAGTCCTCCATCGAAAATCCCTCATCTGAACTACCATGTGCCACTGATTCTCTTCAGAAATAAACTGCCAATAATGCATGCATGTCATCACTATGTCTGGTGGCTATCATGATCATATCCTCACTGAATCTCAGTTGTGTTGCTAAGTGGTGTGACTCCTGATAATGGTCATGCTGAGGTGCCACCTCATATCCCCCACTGCTACTGTCAGTCCTGCTAGTGTCAACTCTGGAGTCCCCAAATAAACTCTCTTCATAACATAGCGTGTTGAACTACCCATTGTTTACTGTGTTGTTGGGTCCTCTTGTATTCCATTGCACCCCATCACTAGGTGTTATCTCCCTCTGAATCACACTGTATCTTGTATGAACAGTTGTATCCTCCTGTGCACTCAACCTGTTACTATCATCTGCGCTTGGATCCCATATAGATGTATCCAGACACATGCTATGGTCATCCTGACTGCTAAAGAGTTCATCCTCATCCATGCAGGCCGATCCTGGAAGTAAGTGCTCCATAAACCTATCAGTCTCCACAATTGTCTCAACTAATGGAGTCTCCAAAAGTTGCGAATCAATCTCCTCATGCAAATTTGTATGTGTAGGGTCAATTGTTTGTATGTTATGTACCTCCTCCTAGATCAATAGATCTACATGTCTGTGGTGTGCATCCCTCACACAAGGCTCATCAACCCTATCTGGCATGTTACTGACCTCCTCATGTGATGTGGCTATCATGGGTGTCTGGAAGGATGACATATGTTTCACAACCATCATAGGAAGCTCATCATCTCTAGGTGCTAACATGTGTGACTCCTCACTAGTGTCACCACTCTGTTGAGGTGTAAGGTCATCAATGGTATGTGATATGTCTGTTGAGATACTGGTGCTATCATCATGTCCATCCAGCTACCTATCCACTATACAAGGGTCATAATCCTCCTCAATCATGCTAGTAGCATCATCCTCAGTATAAGAGTCACTATCACTAGCCTTTGTGCAAGAGTCACTATCATCATCTATTGCTCCATCCTCACTCATATCATCACCATTGTCATAGTGTGCCTCAATACTTTGTTTCTGGTCCTTATCCTTGCACCTATGATCTGGTTCCCACGACCCCTTGCAACTATAGCAAGGTTGCGGGCTCCTAATGGGTGTGGGGCTCCTCTGTTCTTCCAACCATCTAGTTGCTTCTTTTTTCTTTTTATCTACTATGATGATCCCATGTAAGATATCCTCTTCGCTCCAACTGGGATTTCTAAAGGCTACATACTGAGGAAAGGTTATTAGAGCCCTATTTTCCTCGCTAACTCTGAAATATAGTATCTCCAAGCATGTTATCTCAAAGGCTATCTTATCCATTTCTTTCCACCTATCCATTTATCCCTATGTGAGATCCCTCAGGTTGGCGGGATTTAAGATCTGATACCACTGTAATGTTCCCAAGACAAGATGCAAGTAACATCACGGTTTTGGTGTCTTTTACAGCTTTTTCTGGTTGTGGGCTTTCATCAATAACCCCTGTACTCGTTGTAACATCCATCTGGCTACTCTGATCATCATAAACATATGCACTGTGATGATGTCCCAAAGTGGGGACATTACACTATCTCACTATGTCTCACAGGAGAACCACACTCACTAGTGCTCAGCCACTAGGATTACATTCACATGTGCTCATCCACAGGCACGTCCACTCAACAGATATTCTTTCCCACTGCATTAAATAAGAGAGTCATCTAGAGTTCATCATCTCAACTCTTTTCTTAGAGGAGGATAATACATCATCTTTATCTCTATCTCATGAAAATGCACCCAACTCTATGAAAATTCACACGTTCACCTTGTGCTCAACCATAGGCATGTTCAACTCAGTAGATCACCTTTCTCATTGTGCTACACAGGAGAAACATCTAGATATCTTCTCAACTCTCTGTAAGGAGGAGGAAATCTCTACATTCCATCTCTGTCTCAGAGAGGAACCACACACCCCTCTCATGGGGCTCTCTCTCAGGTTTGTGTCCTCGAGAATGTTTCACGCAATTGTAATCATCAACAATTTTATCTTCAATGAAACTCATTACAACATATTCAGTTTCCTTGTTGGTAGGGATAGCCTCTACCCATTGAGTGAAATTATCAGTGGCATTAAGGATCCACAGGTGCCCATTGCTTGATTTTTCTTTGAATTATCTAATGAAATCAAGGCCCCATTGTTGAAAAGGAGCTTCTAAAACAACTGGTTTTAGGGGGAGAGCAGGCAATTTTTTCTTGTCGAAGAAAAAATGACATGGTTCACAAGATATGACATACTGATGAACATCGGAGAACAGAGTTGGCCAATAATAACCATCTCTTAAAAGTATGTGGGTTGTAGTGTGCACAGTGAAATGTAGACCACAAAAACCTAAGTGAAGTTCTTCCATCAACTTCTTGGACTCTTGTTGATTTACACATCGTAGGATCACCCCATCAATGTTCTTCCAACCCAATCCTTCTTCCATTAGGAAATATCTAGTGGATTTAAACCTTAAATCTCTTCTCTTGTATTCAGGGAGATGATCAAGACATGTCAGGTTCTTAAGGTACCACTCATCCTTCTCAAGCTCATGGGAAGTGAAATTTATTTGGTCTATTTAACCTGTTTTTATAGCCTCCTCATATCCTTTAGTCATCATTTTGGCCAACCCATGGCCTTTAATTATTTTTGTTGGTTTGATTTCAAGGTCATATTCTTATATTTGTGAAATCCACTTTCTCCTATCTCCCAATCCATCACTTTGAGATAGAATATTTTTAACTATAGGGTAGGGGATGAAAGCTTTGATTTTGTTATAGCCTACATATGTCCTAAATTGCTTGAGGCATTTCACAAGGGCATATGCTTTATTTTATTTCATCTTGTAATTCATCTCGGCATCTCGAATCACTTTTCTCATAAAGGCAATGGGTTGCTCGTTACCTTGATCATTCTTTTGCAGTAGGATTTGAGCAATAGAGTCCTTTGAGGCAAAGGAGTAGATGATAAAATATTTATTGTAATCGGGGCTTACCAAGACAAGAGCGGGAGAAATTGCATCTTTGATATTCTCGAAGGATTTATTTCCATCATTGTTCCATTTGAATTCAACATCCTTCTTAAGTAAGATATGCATAGGCTTGAGAATCTCAGCAAAATTTGGAATGAATCTTCTTATGAAGTTGATATGCCCAAAGAATGAATGTAAAGCCTTCTTATCCTTAGGGAGAGGAAATTTCTTGATTGCTTCAACCCTAGCCGGGGTCTACTACAATATCATTTTTAGAGAAAATGTGGTCGAGCAATTTTCCTTTAACAACACCAAATATCCACTTCTTAGGATTGAGGGATATATGATATTCTCTACATTTCTCAAAAATCTGTCGGAGATGTTGTACATGTAAATATATCTTCTTAGATACAGCAATTAGATTGTCTTGATAGATTTTCATAATCTTGCCAATCAAATCTCGAAAGGCATAGTCCATAGCGCGTTGAAATGTGGCACCTGCATTGATTAACCCAAAAGGCATTCTCAGGATGTTCCCCAAGGAGTAGTGAAAGCGGTTTTCAACTGATCTTCTTCTTTTACCAGAATTTGATTGTACCCAGAGAAACCATCAAGCATGGATATCATTTCATCCCTAGTGAACCTCTGTAATAGGTGTTCCATATTTGGCAAGTGGTAATTATCCTTCAAGGAATCCTTATTCAAGTTTCTAAAATCTACACACAAATGGATCTCCCTTGTTTTCTTTTAGACAATGGTTGGATTAGACATCCATGATGAATACCTGATTTTCTTGTTGATTCTTGCATCAGACATGTTTTTCAATTCCTTTTGGACTTGGGAAACCAATTTGGGTTTTATTTGCCTAATTTTCTGCCTGAAAGTTTTGGCTTCTTCTTCCAAGGGGATTGCATGTTGAATTACACCCTTCCTATAAGCTTTTAGGTCCTCATAGGACCATGCAAACACATCTTTAATTTCTCCGATAAGGCATATGATTTCCTTCCTTTCTTGTGGATTTGTCCCTTTTCTGAGTTTTACTATTTTTGGATCTTGATTGGTGCCAAAATTTACTTCAACAACCTCATCATCCAGGTCTTTAGTTATATTACCTTTATACACATCATTTTGATCGAACATTCACTCGAGAGGAATAAACCCTTTGGGAAAAGTGTCACTTGGAAAGTATATGATTCGCACATTGTTGTCTTCAGCTAACAAATTTATCTGATTTGTAGCAAATTCACCTTCATTTTTGAGGAATCTATTGATCTAGGCTTCATTTTCAAAGGCTTGCCAATGTTCAAGGTTGTCATAGATGGAAGGTTTATGGTTTATTTCTATGATATGAGGCCAATAATCCATGGTGTGCATTGTTGAGGCAATTACGGCTAAGGAGTCTGCCACACAGTTTTCTTCTCTAGGAACCGATTCAATTGAGAATTGGTCAAAATTCTTAATAGATTCTAGGCCCTGATTTTGTAATCTTTGAGACGAGGATTTTTTGTGGAACACTTGTGACTGACTTGGGAAACAATTAGATCTGAGTCTCCTCTCACATGGAGGTTTTTTTACCTTTTTTTCAATATCCATTTCCATCCCTATGATAAGGGCTTCATACTCTAGTATGTTGTTGGTGCATTCAAACTGCAACCTATATGAATAATATATCTTCTCATTTCCAAGAGATGTGAGCACCATACATGCGTCGGATCCTAGGCTAGAATGAGCACCATCAAATTCGAGAATCCAAGTTCCCTCCTTTTTCTCTTCGGTTTGTATGTCAGGGTTAGGAAAAAATGTGTTATTCCCTACATCATTATCAACAATGAGTACTTTGTGTCTTGGGTTATGATAGTCTTCAACATGGTTCCTCGAGATAGGCTCTCGATGCAAGATTAACCAACTTCCATTGAGGGTCGAGATAATGGCATAAGATAGGTCCTTTTGAAGGATACCCCCGAGATTGGCCACCCATTCTCGTGATAGCAACATTCCCAAGGCATAAAGTATATCTACTACTACTATATCCATAGGAAATGATATATGTTGGTATTATTTTAATCTAACTTCCAGGTTTTCTATGACACCATGGAAAATAATAGGTTTTGAGTCCAAGATGCATACATTTTCATAAGGATGATTGTTTTCAAGGCCTAGTTGTTTCATGATGGTCATAAGCATAATATTTGTTGCAGCATTGGAATCCAAAATGAAATTATGGAGATCAAGATCGTTGATCACCAAAGTGATACAAAACGGAGGTTTTTCCATAATTTTTCATCCATGGTCCTGCTATTAATGATTATGAGAAGGTCCCCCTGGGGACTATCTAAAGGAGCTTTAAGATGATTCATTTGGTTTCTAAGCCTTTCTTTTATATTTATCTCAATATTTCTAATTCTTTGAGGATGAAATTCTTTCACATGTTCACTTGGTACGGGAAGTTACGAACCTTGGGTATTTCATGGGGTTGACCATCAATGTTTTGGAAGTTAAGAGGTTTGTAAAGGCGGTTGGCCCATGAAGGAGGCATTTTGACAGGAGGAGGTAACGGAAGAATTCCTTGGAATATTTTCTTTATGGTGGGAGGGTTGTGAGGAGAATTTATTTAATAGGTAAACAAGGGCTTAGGATTAGGTGGAGGGACTGGAAAATAATTTTTATCAGTTGGGTTCTTAGAAGGTGGAGTCACTAGGTAATATTGTAAATATAACCAAAAGGGGAAGGGGTAAAGGGTAAGACCCCAAAGTGGAGTCACCAGGAAAACCAAGAGAAAAGGATCTAAGGGAAGATGGCTTGCCAAAGGAGGTTTTGTTGCATGAGCTAGAGAAAGATTCTAAATCTTCCCCAGCAATGGCGCCATAAAATGTTATCACATAGATTGTAGGTTGTACTAGAGCCTTGGGAAATTGAAACCAATGGACAACACATCGGGACAAGACCCACTGTCACCTCAGGAAAATTGTCAGGTGACCCCGAGGGAAAGACAATAGAAAAGTCTGGAAATGCCCTAGGAGGTCACGATACAATATCAAGAATGGTCTAAAGTATATGAATGGATGAGGGAAATGTGAAGGCAAGGGTAAAAGGGAAATCATCTACAACACAATGTCAGTTATAACAATTATATATGAAATCCAAGACCAATATGTCAACCCTGCCACTGATCAATAATATGAATGTAAGAGTCTCGAGTAACAAGTGACCGGAATTTTGTATTAGAGAAATGTCAAAGTTGGTCGAATAAATGCATGTACCCAACAGGCTTAGGAAAAGAGGGTCCTAACAAAGTGTCAGGTTTTTGTAGACCTCAACTATACCTGAAGGGCTATCAAACTACCCTGGTATGAGAGGATAAGCTTCCTAAATCTTGTTTTCAATGCACTACAACAATAACACAGCCAATAGGTTTTCTCAGTTGTTTCAAGGATTCTAGGTCTTCTCCAAGGTAGGAGCACAATCGATATTAGTGTTGTCTGATGCACAATTGTTCGAAAGGATCCCCTTTGTATACCTCCAAGTACGATGAAGCGATCGTAGTCTTCTAATATACGTCGAGATAAGTGAGAGAACTACAAGGCCTCGGGATGCAACGCTGGAAAAGTAACCGCAGCTCCTACATTTATAGATGCCCAAAAACGTATTTTCTAAGACCCCCAGAAAATAAATCCCACTTAGATGATTTTTCAATCAATCACTTAGATAGAATTGGAAAAAAAATAAAGGTAAATCACTTTAATGAAAATGCCAAATGCAACAAGTGATTCAAACAGTGATAGAAATTACGTGCAATTTACTTGAATATAGCTCTTGTTAAATCAACGAGACATTTAGCAATTGAAATAGAAAGCTTTGAAGTCTATCTTAACCAATTAATGATCTCTTTAAAATGATAAAACACTTCAAATCAATGAGATATATTTCAGCACTTAATCACCATGAAATTTCTTCAACAAGCAGGTTCCAATTCCACAATTTTCCACAAAAGACACTTAGCAATGAACCATGGACTTGCTTGAAACATACACCAGATTTATGGGCTGTTATATAGACATAAATTAGCACATAATACTTCTCAAATTTAGCCAACAAGTTCATATTTATTTTACCACAAAACTTGAGATAAAGTTACAATTTAAGCTCGATACTTAAGAGGTGGTTTTAGGAGATTTTTTAGGCACTTTCTAACACTTAACCAGATCTTAGATATGATTTGCAGCAGTTATTTAGTAGAGATATTAGATCTGAAATGTCAAGATAACACTCCCAAGACAATCCCAAGACATTCAAAAGAAAACTCCCCAAGTAATCAACAAATTTTTCAATGACTGAGGTATGATTTTTAAAAGGTTTTGGAGCACTTTAAGAGTTATAACTAGATCTGAAAAGTAAATTTGAAGCAGAGAAATCATCTTCAAAACCCACTAGAAATATTTTAGAAACTAGCTAGAACACCCTAGGAATACTACCCAAATGTTACAAATAAGAACTAGCTAAAACTAGGCCCTAAACGTTAATCAAATGCAAGTTGTCCTAACTATTAATTTTCTGCATAACAAATCCCTAATGGTTGTAGTTTTTAACGATGTACCTACATAAATTTAATCATCCAAATTGCAAGCTAACTATCTAGAATTTTATATCTAAGCATGGCCTACAAAACCCGTATGATATTTTCCTAAAACTAGTTAGAAAAATGCTAAAACGAGAAACCTAAGGTTATAAAAATAAGAGAGGAAAAAGTGAGAATGAGGGTTTAGATTATGGGGAGGCTAGAGGTCCCAAAAAAACCACCCCAAGGGCAAGGTGGCTCACCCTAAGGGTTGAAAGTGGTCGCGAAATCAGAAATCCAATTCGATACTTTTGTATGTCTCCTAGTGCAAGTGTTTTACTCTCTCCAATGTAGATCAATGTCTTATTCTCTTGGGAAATGGAGCCAAAAATACTTGGAGAAGAACTATAATATGTTGAAGTGAATCTCCCTTGAAGGTTGTATCTTGTCACTATACAAGAGGGTTGGAAGAAAAATTGTCTAGCTCACAAGAGCTCTTCAAAAGAGTGGATATAACCTACAAATGGGTTGTTAGTTTCACCTAGTCCCTAGTACAAGAAAATATACAAGAAACAACTCTCAAGAGGTGTAGTTTATTAGCTAGTTCTTGAAAATATTTTCT
This sequence comes from Picea mariana, assembly GCA_032191745.1. Taxonomy (NCBI): domain Eukaryota; kingdom Viridiplantae; phylum Streptophyta; class Pinopsida; order Pinales; family Pinaceae; genus Picea; species Picea mariana. The sequence continues at coordinate 54,073 of JASDQU010308950.1, read as the reverse complement.
TTAGATCCAAAATCATTCAATGAACACTTAGAATCAATATAAAGTAGTTCTCACCATAAATTTACTTGAAGTAGATAGCATGAGCATTTAGAATTCATTAAGCAAGATCCATCATAAAACCCTCCAAGAAAAACACATCACATCAAGACACCAAGAGGAAATCCATAGCGCACCATTGGAAAAAATAGAATAATAGTATTGAAGAGCATCACCAAAAAAAATTCTCCTAAATGAAATCTCAAGTGATGGATTTATAATCCTTCACTCACTTGGATTTGTCCACAAATCAACCAATTCTAGGGTTATCCCCTAAAATATTCAAGTTTTGTCCACTTATTAATGTCTTCTAGATATTTCCTAAACAAAATAATAATAAAATCACTTAATAAATATTTAATCCACCTAGGGATTATCCACAATAAATATTCCAATTTAAATAAAAATCCCACTAATTAATTTATCAATTTATCCCCTTTCAAAAATGATTTTGACTTCTTTGTAGATTTTAACCTTGTACAATATTTTACTGCAAATAGATTTTCAATAAAAGAATAGAAAAGATACAATTACAAATGCACACATTACACAGATAGTTTTCCCCTGGAAACCCAAACCGGGAAAACCAACATATTCTATATTCATTCATAGTGATACATTGTTTACAATACAATATGCATATAAGATCCAGCGGCATCCGAAAACCTAACCCAATCACATGGATTAGTCAACAACCCTAACTCCTTAACCAGAAATAGAAAACCATAGGAAAAAACAATGTGCTGAAAAACCGCCCAACAATGGACATGAAAATCAAGGTGACATGAAAAACGAGGCAAAAATGAGACAAGTTTCTTGAGGAAAAAAAAAATCTTGGGGGCACTGCCCCTGAACCTCTACGCACCTGACATAACGTAGCAAGCACTACATCTAGTCGTGCAAAGAATATAACACATACACAACATTCTCCCACTTGTTTTTCCTTTGCATATAAGGGGTTACAGGGTTACATAGTCAACAATCCAAGGCAGCAATGCCCATGGATCCTCTACACCAAGAGAACTTCTCAGTGCTCATAGATTTTGTTAATAAATTTGTAACATTCTTCAAAGTGTCCACCTTCATCAACAACACTTTTTTTTCTTCAACCATCTCTCTCACAAAGTGATATTGAATATCAATATGCTTTGTCTTTGAATGATAAGTCGGGTTCTTTGCCAGAAAAATTGCACTCTAACTGTCACAATCTATCCTTATAGATTTTTGTACCAACCCAATACCTAAACACAATCTTTGTAACCATACTTCTTCCTTACTTGCATGAGTGGTTGCCATGTATTCGGCTTCTTTAGTTGAAAGTGCCACTACAATCTATCTTTTGTTCATCCAACCGATTGCTCAGCCTGTATTCTCCTATGATCCAGATCTCCAGCCTAGTCTCCATCCACAAAGCCATGTATGTCCAACACTCTATCCAATATTTCTCTTCCTTGGTACCACAATCTATAGCTAACAGTGTCACACAAATACCTGAAAAACCTTTTACTGATGTCCAATGCTCCTTCCCTAGTTTTGACATATACCTTCTCAAAAATCCCACTGCATGTGCAATGTCCGATTTAGTACAGACCATTACATACATCAAATTGTCAAATTCACTCGCATATGGAACATGAGACATGTCATCCTCCTCTTCATGTGTCTTAGGACACTGATCCGCAGATAAATTTACACCAACAAGAATAGGGACCTTGAACGGTTTACATTCCTGCATATTAAGCCTCTGCAATATTGTCTCAACATATTTTCTTTGATTTAACTAGAGTTTCCTATTTTTCCGATCTCTTTTAATTTCCATGCCCAAAATGAAATTTGAAGCACTGAGATCCTTCATGTCAAATTTAGAGAACAATTGAGTTTTCACATCGTGGATAATCTCCTTGTTGTTTCCTATCAGCAACATGTCATCCACATACAAGACCAAATAAATCAAATGATCACCAATCAATTTAAAATACACACAGTGATCCTCTTTGCTTCTTGTGAAGCCAAGTCCCAGCATACAAGTATCAAATTTTTGATACCACATCCTTGGTGATTGTTTTAAACCATACAGGGACTTTTTCAGCTTGCATACCAGCTCCTTCTTTCCCTTCACAGCAAAGCCTTATGGTTGTTTCATATAGATTTATCCTTCCATTTCCCATGTAGGAATGTTGTTTTCCCATCCATCTATTCTACTTGAAAAGAAAATGCTATAGCAATAGATAATATAAATATTATAGAAGTTAACTTGGAAACAGGAGAAAACATCTCACCAAAATCAATTATCTCGACCTAGGACTAACCCTTTGCTACTAAACGAGCTTTGTATTTCTCCACTTTTCCTTCTACATTCAGCTTCTGTTTAAATACTCATTTGTTGTCAATGGGATTTCTTCCAATCAGGAACTCCACTAGATCCCAAGCCTCATTCTTATACAAGGTTTTCATTTCTTCATCCATGGCCTTTTTTCAGAGCTTTCCATCCTTTGAATCCACTACCTCCCTGATAGTTCTAGGATCATCATCAGTAATAAAAAAAGCAAAATTTGAACAGAAATCAGATGGAGTATACCTTTCTTGTATCCTTCTTTCTCAAATCGATCTCCTCAATACTAGAGTATGAGGATCTTCTTCTTCTGATTCATGTTCTTTTGTTGAGTCTTATTCATCATCATTTAAATCAAACTCTATTTTCTTTGGTTCTTCCTTACTTGGTAGGATTTCATGTTTAACAACATCCTTCATTTCTCTAAATACCACATCTCGGCTATACACAACCTTCGTATTTTCTGGTTTCCAAAAATTATAACCTTTCAGACCATCTTTATACCCAATAAAGATACACTTTTTAGCCTTTTATCTAGCTTACTCATGTTTTCCTTTGGAACATGAATATAGGCCTCACAGCCAAATACCTTGAGATGTGTGAGAGAAGGTTTCTTACTAGTCCATACGTCTTGTGGAGTCTTGTCTTCCAACACTGATGAGGGTGATCTGTTGACCAGGTAACATGCAATACCCACTGCCTCTGGCCAGAATTATTTCTCTAACCCGACACCACTGAGCATGCACCTTGCTTTTTCCATCAGCGTCCTGTTCATATTTTCTACAACTCTATTATGTTGAGGTGTATATGGAGTAGTCTTATGCCTTGATATACCACACTTCTTACAGAATTATTCTAATTCATTCCCCCAGAACTCTCCGCCATTATATGTCCTCAACATCTTAATTATTTTCTCTATTTGATTCTCAACAAGTGCCTTAAAATCTTTAAACTTGTCAAAGAATTCAGATTTCTTCCGGAGGAAATATATCCAAGTATTCCTTGAGAAGTCATCTATAAATAAGACATAGTACACAGATTTTCCCAATGACATAACTGACATAGGTCAAAACACATCACTGTGAACTAGTTTTAAAATTCCTTCTGCCCTCGTTGCACCAGAGGAGAATCTTACCCGATTATGTTTCCCATATACACAATTTTCACAGAAATCAAAATCCAGAGAGAATTTAGACATACCTTCAACCATACCTTTACCGTGTAGTAGTCGAAGACTCTTCTCTCTGATATGCCCCAGAATTTGATGCCACATCATAACCTTTTCTCCAGAGACTATAGGAGTTATTTTTTCTTCAACTCCAATATCATGAACAATGGAACTATAACACCCATCACTAATAGTGCTTCCTTTTAGATTATATAGATTTCCAAACCGAACTCCCTTCAGCAACACCATTTCTCCTCAAACCATCCTGCAGGTTTCCTTTTCAAATATTGTTTTTACACCTGCATCGTCCATTTTTCTGACAAAAATCAAATGTCCAAAACTGGGATGTGCATAACACCAGGTAGTGCTCTAATCATTCCATCTATGAGCCTTAACTCAACTTTTCCTCATCCTATGATTATGGTTTTCAATTCATCACCTACGAAACAATTACCTACATCATAACTTTCATATTCACAGAACCACTCCTTATGGGGAGTCATATGAAAGGATGCACTTGAATCAACCAACCATGCCTCATGATCTGCATGTTTTCTTGAAGAATTCAAGTACACATCCCCTCCTTCTTCCTTGGAGATCTTTTCTTCTATAGAAGGAGCTTGATATCCCTTCTTTTTCTCAATTTTGGATCTACACTGCTTCTTGTAGTGCCCTTCTTTTCCACATATCCAACATACCTTTACGAACTTTCCAGGAGATTTAGATCTACCCTTAGACTTAGATCTCCCACTTGAGGACTTAGATCTATTTATTTCCTGGGAGCGTCCTCTTCCAAATAATGCATTTGTGCTCTGTCCTTCCATGTTCTTTTGTTTCATCTCCTCCAACAACAAGGATGAGACCACTTCATCAAAATTCAAGGAATTTGTATTACTACATATGGCCACAACCAAAATATCCCATGAGTCAGGTAAAGAGCACAGTAAACTGATACACTTATCTTCATCTAAAATTTTAATTTCAGAAGATACTAACTGACTTACCATGGTATTGAAGGCGTTCAAATTCTCTGTCACCGAGTCTCCATATCTCTTCCTCAAGTTATACAGCTTCTTTCTCAGGAATAGTTTATTTACTAAGGACTTATACTGATACAACTTCCTCAACTTATCCCATAAATATTTGTTTGTAGCTTCCTCTAACACATTCATTAATATTGAATCTGAGAGACACAGTCAGATTGTGATCTTTGCCTTTCGATCCAACTTTTTCCAGTCATCCGTTGAATTTCCTATAGGTGTGGTAATTGGATCCACTGCCATCCATTGATCTCTATCCACCAACAAATCTTTCATCTTGAGCTTCCACATCTCAAAACTTTACCCATTAAACTTTTCAATCTTCATTTTCGAACTTCTAGCCATTTCGTTTCACCTGAAAAATCAATACCACAGATCTCCCACTGTAACAAGGCTTATCACAGTCTCGAACCAAACCCTTGACCACAAAGGCGTCCCCCTAAAGCCAACAAATCTCAGATGCCAAATGTAGATTTTAACCTTGTATAATATTTTAATAAAAATATATTTTCAATAAAAGAATAGAAACAATATAATGGAAAACACACACATTACACGGAGATTGTTTCCATGGAAACCCAAACTGGGAAAACCAGCATATTCTATAGGCATTCATAGTGATACATTGTTTACAATACAATATACATATAGGATCCAGTGGCATCCAAAACCCCAACCTAATGACTTGGATTAGTCAACAACCCTAATTCCTTAACTGGAAATACAAAACCATAGGAAAAAACCATGTGCCAAAAAATATCCCAACAATGGACACGAAAATAGAGTAGACATGAAAAAACGAGGCAAAATGTGACATGTTTCCTGAGGAAAAACAATTTCTCTAGGGTGCTTCCCTGGGATCCCCAAAGGGGGGGCCTAGCGACCCTCCCTCAAACCCCCCTATGCGCCCAGTGCAACGTAGCAAACACTACAGCTAATCGTGAAAATAATATATCACATACCCAACATTATTTGACCATGTGATTTGGGTAAAAAGGAGATTTTATAATAAATTTAAAATAATGTGGAAAATAAATTTCCACAAGGCATCTTTGACCAAGAAAAAGGCCCAACTATTTCTTATTGAAGTATGCAATCATCCTCTAACCAAGGAAAAATTCTATCAATCCATTAAAATCCTCCATGATGCTAGGGATTATCCTCCCCCAAGTCCCACGATCTAGGCAAATATTCATTTTGTGATGTACAGTGAGCCTCCCAAGGATATTGAATAGTCAAATAATTAATTGTCTTCCTCAATTAAGTGCATTGAACCTCCTTCTAGTGGAAAAATAAGTCCCAAGGCCAAATCAAACTTGATGATGTGCAAAATAATCCACCAAGAGATGACAAGTGGCATTAAACTCCTTCCAGAAGACTTCCAAGTGGCTTGTATATCATAAACATGCTTGAATAAATCATCACCCAACTTTCTAAGGCCCAAAGTCATCCAATGATCCACAGAAAATGGCCAAATAGGGGTGACGTCAAGGGTGACGTCACCCTAGAGCGTGCAACATCTTGCCTCAAAATTCATATGATTGAGCTAGGAATTGGGTCGAGTCACTCAAAAATGGTGATGATGTGGCCTGTGAAATATCTCGGGCATCCGCCAAATGCAAATGTGTCAACCAACTGAGGGTTAGCTAACCCTAGTGATGCCCAACAACATCTAGAATAATAGTAACATCTTTTAAAAAATCATGGAACGTCTGAATGGCATGACACTTGGTGAGAAACTGCAAGACAAATTAAAACATGTGTGTCTACAAGGAAACAAGTCACATCAGCATGATAAGATAATCAATGTAATATAAAAGTCATCTAAACCATACCATTAAGCCCCATATTCATATTTCATCACAACCCCAAGAAGGTTATACAACTTACTAATTCAAGGTATGAAATGTTATTAGAGACCCAAAGAGACTAGACTAACACCTAAGTATTAAAAATGTTTCCCAAAGATTGTCTCTTCATTGTCATGTGATGATTATGAGATGGTCATGGGGTTAGACTTCAAGGTTAGTAAACTGACATACAAGGGATCGTAGTATCTCAATTATGGTTTCCTTTGATGAGGGTAGACAACACACTTGGTTCATGTTATTTGCGAGGTGATACCTTTCAATCCCTTTATTTTTCTTTTTCCATGTCTAGCCATATGAGATAACCCAGAGAATATGTAATGCTCTAGCAATATTCCTATGATCGACGACCTTTTATTTTTATTTTTTTCTTTTATTTATTTGGATAAATTCATTTTATTTTTCTTTTGTCCTCTCATGTTGAAAAACACCTACTTAAATGCTTCAAACACCCCAGAGACTATGTAACACCCTGGAGATGTATCTGCAAGTGTTATGGGATTGGGAAAGCCTATGAGTAGGCAACCAAGGAAGGATTTTTCTAGTCTCCCTCTCAGCCTAAAAAATCCTTCTTCCCATAGAATAAGGAATGATCCCTTCGTGGTTCATTTTATATAACCTAAAGAAATGGATATGACGGGGATTGATGAGATGGAAATTGGTAAGTATGATCGAGAATGGTACGATGAAAGATTCAAAACAAACCCCAGTAGTGCTCCATTTTCCCAAAGAGTAACCTAATCCCCCAAAAATCTAAGATAACAAATCAAGTTATGAGAGGAAGAACTATAACCAATGAGCTAACGACTAGTAGTTAGAAGGGACTCTCTGGGACAAGCTTAAATGCCTCAAATATTAAATTGATACTCACCATGATGACAGACTTACCAACTTTTAGCATGCTTCTCAAGGATGTCTGACAGGCCCGTACAAATGTCATGGGTGTCATATTATTCTCATGCCACTGAGTGATGATTACACTTTGAAGGAGGATCAGGAGTTCAAATTTACACGTACATGCACATCTTCCATATTTCCATGTCTTCAGCCTCGGTGCCTCTATATGTTCTTTCTAAAATAATTATCCACCAGTGGGGGGATAACAGTTCCTTCTTATTGTAGCTCTACAGATAGTGATCTTCCTTTTCCTGGATTGGATTCATCTAGAATTCAGACTTTCATAGTGTCCATATCATCATCATCTAACATTGGTAATTCCACAATTGTAGGGGAAGAGACCCCTATGAATGGAACTTCCTTCAATGCCTCGTGTTAGTACATAGGATTTATATGAGTGTACAAACGTTCCTTGTGTCATATTTAACCGTTTGAGGGTCAAATTACATATCAAGTCGACCTACTACAAACTCACCTGAAATTTCACAGCGAATCAAGAAAGCAACACATGCACTAATCACATATCATTATGCTTTGGAAACATGGCAAGGGATATCTTATTGTTTTCAGTGCCACTTATTCATCATGTTCTTCAAGTTGGTTTTAGAAATAGGTCTATCAATTTGAATGAAGTGTGCTACCAATTGGTTTGAATTATAGCATTGTGAATTGTCTGTGGCAAATGAAGGTGGATTGAGTGCTTCCAAGAAAATGCCAGTCTAGCTCATGAGATAGTAATTCAAGTTTCAGATATATCAGGTACCATATTTAATGATTGTGTGTTGACTAAAGGATTATTATACTAGTTTCTAGTTGATGTCAATTTTTTGCGTTGCAAACTCTTTACACTTATCAAAGCCTACAGTATTGGTATCCTAAACTTTGGAAATCTCCAAGTTTGTTATGCTATACCAAAAATATCAATTTGCAGCTACCTCTTGCATCATTAACCTTATCCATTATATTTTTTATGATGCTACAAATTGTGCATTGCATGTCAGTGTTTCATGGAAACTTGCAAAGGAGACCTAGCTAAAGCATACACAAACAAAGCCTATCAAGAAAAGGAAGAGAGATACAATATGAAGAATGAGAATCAATGTATATTATGATATGTTCAATGAGTGAGTGATATTCACTCATATAGGCAATGACATCCTATCTTAGGAATGCATGCATGATAGTGATGGTCTAAAATTAGAAAGTCTAAAATAGAACTAGTCAATTAACTCCCACTGAACTAGTGTGTCGAAAATAGAAATTTCTCCAACACCCCCCTAAACATCACTATGGAGTAAAAAATGAGTCTCGGCTACTAGGAAATATTAGGTACTCATGTAAAATGAAACTAATGAACACTGAATAAAAATGAGGGAAGAGAAAAAACCATGTGGGAACAAAATCCCCCCTCAAAAGACAATGCAACCAAAGAAGAAAAGGCAGCTACTAGGAAACTGTGTTCTTCACTGCAAGACGATCCTTCAAAGTCTGAAACTTTTGCTCAATGAAGGTCTTGGTGAATAGGTCAGTAGTTTGTTCAGAGGAAGGATAGAACTGCAAATCAATGATCATGTCATGTACTAAATCTCTAATGAAATGCATGTGGACCTCAATGTGTTTGGTTCGTTGTCGTTGTACTGGATCTCTGCAAAATATCAGTGTACTCTGATTGTCACAGTATATGATAGTTAGACAGTGAAACTGGATACCAATCTCGGTAAGAAAGTGTTGAAGCCAATGTGTTTGAATGACACAGTTGACTACTCCTCTCTACTCGTCCTTTGCAAAAGATAAAGCAATGGTCGATTGCTTCTTACTTAACTAGCAAATTGGTCCTGACCCCAAACTAAGAGTGCACCCGGATGTGGACTTGCGATCTGTGCTATCACCAGCCCAATATGAATCTCTGAAGCCGATGAGCTCTAATGCACAACCAGCCGCATATTGAATCCCATAACTCATGGTGCCATGAACATATCTGAGGATGTGCTTGGAAGCCTTCCAGTGCAGATCATGAGGTCCTTGCATGTATCTGGAAACTACTCCTACCGCATATGAGATATTTGGACGGTTGTGGGTGAGATACAAAAGACTCCCCACCAACTATCGATACAAATTGTTGTCCACTAATGGTGTATCCCCACCATCCTCAAGTTTGATCCTAGATAAGAAGGGTGTAGGTGCAGATTTACAGTCTGTCATGTGGAATCTATCCAAAAGATCCCTGACATACTTAACCTGAGAAAGTTTGATGCCAAAAGAATCCTGACTAATCTCAAGACTAAGAAATAAGTGTAGTGGCCATGTCTTTCATAGAGAACCTATCATGTAAAATATCTTTGGCCAAATCAATGGCTGAAGAAGAGCTACCAGTGATCAAACGATCATCAACATAGAGTACTAAAATCAGCACAGAGTTGGTAGTCCTCAACATGTAAACATTGGAATTAGATTTACATCTAAAAAAATCATGTGAAAGCAAGTAAGAATCCATCTTTGCATGCCATGCTTTAGGTGCCTTCTTGAGGCCATAGAGAGACTTCTTTAGTCTGCATACTAAAGATGAGTTTTGAATGAACCCTTGCGTCTGGTCCATGTAGATTGCCTCTGAAAGGTCACCATGAAGAAAAGCATTCTTCACATCCATCTGGTGAACTTCCCATCCTTTGGCTGCTACAATGGCTAGATCCAAGTGAATGGAGTCCATATTTTCTATAGGAGCAAAGGTCTCATCATAATCTATCCCATGAATCTACTGAAATCCTTTTGCAACTAATCTATCCTTGTACCTACTCACCTGACCATTTGTTGCTCCCTTGGTCCTATAGAACCATTTTCATCTGACGAAATTTCTTCCCTGGTGGAAGTGGAAGCAGATCCCAAGTCTGATTCTCTAGGAGAGAGTCATGATCCTCTTGCATGGTTGCTTCCCATAGTGGATTTCCAACAGCCTCATTGTAGGTATGTGGATCATAAGATTGAACCATTTAGCAATGCATGAGAATCAATGGTTCAGAAGCTGAAAATACATGAGAAGGATCCACATGTTGAGATCAAGTCATCCTTGAATCCAATGGATCCCCTGCAAGGTTGCCTGCTTCCTGAAGTGTGGATTGTGCCCACTTGGGCATTTGTTGAAGCTCTGAAGTTGGCTCCTCAGTTGCTTGTACTACCTACTCATATGCATGTACAGAATCCTCTGAGTCTGTATCTAAATATGTAGTATATGAGTGTGTGGAATCATCATCTCTGATGTCTGGAACTAATGGAAGCATAAGAGTCTCTACATGTTGCATTGGAGGTGCATGCAAAGGACTCTCCTCAAACTGAAAATTGTGCTTAATGATGAGCCGGTATGTAGAGGGATGAATCAATATGTACCCCTTCACATCATCTAGATATCCCACAAATATGCAAGGTGTGCTCTGTGGACCTGAGGCTTTCCTCTTTTCAGAAGGAATATGGGTCCATGCTCTAAATCCAAAGATGTAGAAGTGTGTGACATCTGGTTTGTCCCATGTCCAAGCCTCAAAAGGTGTCCTATCCTCAACAGATCTGTGAGGTGCTTTGTTATGTATGTAAGAAGCATAGTTAAGTGCCTCAGCCCAAATCTTGGAAGGAAGTGATATTGCATGCAACATGCAACTGGTCATCTCCTTGAGAGACATGTTCTTCATTTCAGAAATTCCATTATGTTGTGGAGTGTATGGAACTATGTGTTGCAACTGGATACCAGCTTCACGACAAATATTCTGAACATATTTGTTGATATACTCCCCCCCATTGTCTATACGAAGGATCTTTATTTTCTTCCTAGATTGTGTCTTTACTAAAGCTTTGAAGTCTTTGAGATGCTCAAAGACTTCATACTTTTGTCTAAGAAAATAAACCCAAGTATAGCGTGAGTAATCATCAATAAATGTAAGGACATACCTTGCATTATTAATGGATGGATGTGGAAATGGACCCATGAGATCACTGTGAACAAGCTCCAAGGAAGAGGAGTATCTCACTGCCTTCCCCTTTTCAAACTTCTCTTCAATATGATTTCCAAGAATGCATCATTCACAAACCCCTTCAAAAAAGTGAATGTCTGGCAAGCCTTTGACCATTCCTTGCTTGGAAATTCATTGCATGTACCTAAAGTTTAAATGACCAAATATCTCATGCCATACTCTACTACTATCATTAGCATGTGTAAGTAGCAAAGAGGAGTCATAGTCAGTAAACTTAGTGAACTTATACAACCATGATTTGTGATCTACCTCACCAACTGCAATAATGGAACTTGTTGGCATGTTTTACAGACAACTTGTCATTGATGGAAAGTACAGCAGCGATGGATTATTTTGGATAGACACTACAGAGCAAGCTCGAAAAGATCAGAGTATGCATAGATGGAAAATTAGGGACAAAGTAAGCTCAGGAGAAATTAGCACAGAGTCGAATGCAGTGCGAAGGTGTGCTTGTTCATTTGATGAAAAACAAGCAGGCAAGGAAGACCAGCAGTGCAACAATGATCAAATGGGAAGATCAAAGTGTTGGTCAAACTCCATTTCGAAGTTTCGACTACCAGGATTTCGGATACCGGGAGTTGGAGATGTCAATAACTCCCACTATAGGAGTCTCGAAGTCGCGAAATGCGAAATCGCAATATAACCTGAACTGTTGGATAAAGTACAAATCTGGACCGTCGATCCAAGAAGAAGACGTGGCGAAAGGTCATGCTTTCACTGACTGAAAAGTCAAAGGAATGAAATGCTCCAACCTCTCAACTCATGAAGTCGCGAAATGCGAAATCACGAAAACCTAAAACAAGCGCACCACTTGGAGTTTTGAATATCGGGATTTTGGTTACTGGGAGATGGAGATGTCAGAAACTCTTGTCATCAGGAGTCCCGAAGTGCCGAAATGCGAAATCCAAAAAACCCGAAAAAAAGGTGCATCACTCGGAGAGTTGGATACCGGGATTTCGGTTACCGGGAGATGGAGAAGTCAGAGACTCTCAATATCAGGATTCTCGAAGTGCCGAAATATGAAATCCCAGAAACAGACACATCAACAAACCACGTCATCAAACCATGTCAGCTAAGGACACGTGGCACAATCAGGAAATGACAAGTGTCAAGCTGATTCAACATTTCGGGCACATGTAAGCCACGAATCAAAATGACACGTGGCAGCTATTAGACACGTGTCAATCCATGTGTGACGTTAGCAGGTTTACCTCACATCATAACTTTCTATTTCGGAGTTTTACACAGTAAGAAAAAACTCCACCATCACGACGTCCCAAACTCCGAAATGTCGAAAGGGGCCAATGTGTGTCTCAAAAAACTCAAAGGGAAAAACGCCGAAATCCCGTCAACCGTCCATCTCAGTGAGTTATGTGAACCGTTCGATCACTTCGGAGAATTTGTGATCATGAATTTGATAATGTTGGAGTTACGATGACTCGAAAGGGAAAAATCCCGAAATCGTGAAACCCGAAGTCGCGAAATGTCGATTCGCTGAAAAGAGAAACTTAGGAGTATGAACCATTGATCTAACTCCCTTTCGAAGTTTCGAATACCAGAACTTGGAGGTGTCAAGAACACTTCACCACAGAAATACCGAAATACCAAAATGCGAAATTACGACATACAGTTTCTAACTAGCTAGTGGTCACCACCTATGGTCCCGTGTGGGAAGGAGCTAGTATAGACAAGCTCCTTTTTCTAGAGTTTCAGGGATCAGGACATGGAGTGTAACAAATCTTTACCCCGGGAATCCCGAAATACCGAAATGTGAATTGGCGAAATAAACGCAAGATCACATGAAGTCAATCCAATGGTGCAGGTGATTTTGGGCATGATCGGAGGGCTGATGTTGCTCCTCGCAGTCTAACTGCTAGAAACCATTGATGGTCTCTGCCAGAGGATTCAAAGAAATCTATGTGTGATCGCCAGAGGAGCTGAAGGGTCTCCAATCTTCTTCCAGTGAATGAAGACGATTCTTAGAGGGACTGACAAGTGGATGAGCATTGAAGTCTGTAACTAAAGCAGAAAGTATAAGCTCGACTATGCCAGAGAAGACGAAGAGTCTCAACTGCCAAAGAGGCTGAGGAATCTCAGCATGACATCCAATGATGTTGAACGCATGGGCAAAACAATCAGAGAAGCTGAAGAGTTTCCATGATGAACAGGCAGAGCATTCGACATACAGAGGATGCAGAACCAGGAGACACAGAGCATGCACAAGATGCACAGTGAGTATAAGAATATGGAACAAAGAAGAGATTGGTGTTGTTGCTGTGGTGAGGGATGCATCTGTGAAGAAGGAGGTGGAGTGTAGTAGCTGAAAGTGACAAAAGACAAAAGGTGCGTTGAATGGGAATGGTGTAGAAATAACAAGAGGCAGAAGAACATAAAAGGGCAACGGAAGCGTGCAGAAAGACAGTGAGGAAGACAGAGTAGTGAAATCTTGCAGAACAGTGATGAGACTGGTAAGTTGTTGTTGAACACTATATCACTGTAATAAGTCTCAGTAATTGATATTCATAAATCAGGGTGGTAGGGAGGTGCTAGGGAGGACTAGTGTCCTCAGAGATTCAAGTGGGTGCTTGAACACAAGGAGTTGTAGCTTCCTTCTAGTTGGTGCTAGAGAAACCAGGGAGTTGGTGCTTCCTTCTAGTTGGTGCTAGAGAAACCAGGGAGTTGGTGCTTTCTTCTAGTGGGTGCTAGAGAAAACAGAGAGTCGGTGCTCTCAGCAAGTTGCAGCTTGCAAAAACAGAGGTTGTAGCCTCACAATGAGTTGGTGCTCATATGTATGATAATGTAAAGAATGTAAATATTACTTATCATATAAAGAAGAAGAGGTTTTTACCCTTTATGGGTTTCCTCGAGAAATATTTGTCTCTGTGTATCTCATATATGTGACTGATGTTGAATGTGCCATTGCTTATTTCTCTGCATTATTGTGATCATCATTGAGTTCCTTGTAAAGAATCTAAAAGAATCATAATTGTTTAAGCACGGTAACAACTGATTCACCCCCCCTCTCAGTTGTCCAATAGAACTATCATGCATTTCAAGTACAGTAATTTAATCTGATGTAAATTCAACCCTTTTACTTGTTTGATTAATCTGATAAACTGAGAGAAGAATTATAGAAATCTTTGGAACATGTAAAACATTCTCAAAACTTCCATTAGGTAGTTCCACTCTTCCCTCTCCTGCAACTGTTATTGGATTATCATCCCCCAAGAGAATAGGAGGTCCAGAGCATGAACTCAAAGAATTAAAAACTTCCTCTTTAGCTACCATATGATGTGATGTGCCAGAATCTATAATCCATGAATCATACGAGGAATTAATTGCAAATAGAGCATGATGATTACCTTTCTTAGGCGCATGGTCTTCTTCCTTCTTCTTCTTGGCTCCTTCAAGATTGAAGTCTCCAAGGTTATTCTTCTGAAGTATCTATGTCATAAGATCGATCTGCTTCTTCATGCATGTGGATTCTTCATGATTCGATTTATTGCAATATGTGCACTTCTTTCCCTTCTTCTTCTTCCCTTTGGAATTTGAAGAATATTTGGAACCTGAAGAATGCTTGAAGGGTTTGGAATATCCCTCCTTCTTTGACTCTAGATATAATAGCTCCTTTCATTTCTGCTTTGATTTCTAATTGGATGACCCTTTTCCATCATGCATGGTGAGTGAATGTGCTTTGGGATCTTTCATGAGGCCCATCTGTATGAGTTTTTTCTTCTCTCGTGTGAGAGACTCAATGAAATAATCCATCGTAGTCATTTTCCAATTTTCTCCCAAAAGACATCTGCCAGAATGGAAATTGGAGACATATACAACATATTTTGGTCCTAGCTTGGACAAGATTGTTAGAATAAGTTGTTTCTTCTGTGTGGATTTGTCAATACCACATTCACCCAAGTTCAATATCAAATATTTAAATTTAGTAAATAAATCATGTATATTATCAAAACTTTTAGGGTCTAAGGTATTCAACTCTACCTCAAGCATATGACCTCACATCTCATCTTGTTTTCCAAAGAGTCCTTCCAAGGTGGTCCAGATCTCATTTGAATTATTACATGTGGCAACATGAAACCATAGATCAATTGAGATTAACTCAATAAGTAGTCATGTGGCCTCATCCTTACGGTTCTCCCATATGGTCTTCTCAAACGCTGATGTAGGTTTTGTTTCTGTCGCCATCGTCAAATTATATAGTCATTTTCCTTTGAGTTGGAATGCAGCCTTCGAATTCCATTCAAAATAATTGTACAGTGTGGTTATTATCACCAAACTTGATTGAATAATTTGCATCGTCTCCATCCCTGCTATTGATTCTGAAAAGATCTTGAAAACCCAGATCGTGGATTCTGAGATATGACAAACAGTTCTATGGCAGCTATAGATATGATAAAACTGCTATATCTCCTAAAATATGATGTGGGTTTTGGATATTTTATGTGAGCATGAGAATCCCTATGTTATACGTCTCTGGTCACAATTTCATCCCGACCCAGATCGTGGATTTCGAGATATGGCTATTTTACTACAGCAAAACCAATTTTCTAGAGGGTAGACTGAATTGTCACACCCCAAAGAAGGATACAGTGTGACTATGTTGAATCGTCGCACCCTAGAGAAGGATAAAGTGCGATGATTTTGAAAAACTGAATCATTGCAGCTTGGTGAAGATTACAGTGCGACGATGTCGCACCTTGGCTATGTATAGGCTACGACGATTTCTGGAAAAAAAAAAAAATGTAAGTGTGAGTGCGACCGTCGCACCCGAGAAATGGATAGACTGCATCGATTCCAATTATCGCACCTTTCGATAGGGATAGGTTGCGATGATGGCGAAAACTAGGTTTAATCAATAGTTAAATCATCTTTCTCTCTTCTCTGGCTTGTATGGGTTGCTCCAAGCAGCTCAGCTTTGATACCATGTCAGTGTTTCATGGAAACCTGCACAGAAGACCTAGCTAAAGCATACACCAACAAAGCTTATCAAAAAAATGAAGAGAGATACAATATGAAGAATGAGAATCAATGTATATTATGATATGTTCAATGAGTGAGTGATATTCACTCATATAGGCAATGACATCCTATCTTAGGAATGCATGCATATGATGGTCTAAACTTAGAAAGTTTAAAATAGAACTAGTCAATTAACTCCCACTGAACTAGTGTGCCGAAAATAGAAATCTCTCCAACACTACGAACCCTTTGTTTTCTTAATAGAACAAACCCTCCTTTACTATG
>JASDQU010308949.1:60039-70045 GCA_032191745.1 Picea mariana | reverse complement strand
AATTGGCTACATATAAGGATAAGACAACAAGGGACCCTTCCTCATATTTCCTAGATAAATCATTGACCACCATATTCACCTTTCCCTTCTTGTATATGATCTCATAATCATAATCTAACATATTGGTGACTCACTTGTGTTTATCTAGTGATCACAACCATTGTTCCCAAATGTAGTTCATGCTATAATGGTCCATCTTGATTTGGAAGTGCCTCCCAATGAGACACTTGTGATATGTGTTGATGACATGAAGAACAATCATAAAGTTTTTCGCAAAGGTGGAATTTACTAAGTTCCGTTCACACAATTTTTTATTGGTGAATTATAATGGGCTCCTCTCTTGCCTCAACATTGCCCCAACATCTTTTATAAAGGAATCACATTCCAAGAATATGTTTTTAGCAAAATTGGGCACTGCTAAGACTAGAGTAGTACACATAGATTTCTTTAAGGTGCAAAAGGCCTACTCTAATGCATCATTCCACATGAAAGAATTTTTCTTGAACAAGGTGGTTAATGAAGCTACAATTCACCCATAATTATTCACAAATTTCGAGTAGTAGCTAGTAAGTCCTATAAAACCATGTAATCTTTTCAAAGTCTTAGGGCGTGGCCAATATTCGATAGCCAATATTTTCTTGGGATCAACTATGATCTTTTCCTACTAAACATTTGACACAAGTATTCCACATCAGAAGTGCCAAAAGTGTAAATGTGGATTAACCTACATAGATAAGATATAGCTAGCAAAAATACATACACAGTTTGCAGAGAAATGAGAAAAGAGAGAAACATGAGAGAAAGAATGGAAGAATTCTATTAACCATATGAAAGAATGATAATTTACACATGATATACTCTGCATAATTGTTACACATCAAAATTACTCACTTCAATGATGACCTATTTTCATCATTACAAGTGTTGCAAGTGTCGCACTTTGGCCACAACTATCGCAAGTGTTGCAAATATCATACTGTCATCTTGCCTATGTCGTGTCATGAATGACATCATAGGAACACTTGAAGACATCCTCAGAGACTAGTTAAAAGAAGGAGATATCATTTAATGAAGAGTACAAAGATTTTTCCTTGAGAAAGACCACATGAAAATCACTTTTGAAGGGCAACGCTCCCCTACCCACTAGCAGGGAGTGCTAGCGCTCCTTTCACTCCTTTGGGGGAGCGTTGCAACACTATTTGCACCATTCTGGGGGAGTGTTGTGTTGTTGAGGAAATCAGGGGAAGATCCCCCTTATCTCTGAAGTTAGATTGAATTGAATATGAGGTTAAGGTTGTATCTTATGGAGGATCTACAACTTATGGAGAAAGATCCTAAACCTATCCCAAGAATATCTAAAGTGGTTAGGCTTCTCCAATCCTATATAAGGAGGCCTCTTCATGGTGAAAGGGGAGATACCTTGAAGCCATCAAACTTATGACTCATAAGGAAGATTATCAGTGAAGCATAGTCATTTTGTTTGTGGATCATTTTAAGGGTTTGGACAAGGAGATCTTGGTGAGGCTATTGCATCTGCATTTACAGTTGTAAGTACTTTTCTTTGTTTTCATTAATATATATATGTGCTTGGCCTATTTCCTTCAAGATTGTGTATACCTACATGAACTTGTATTTAATGGATAGATCTAGTTTCAAACTAATCATGGGAGAATAGGAAGCATGCCTTGTCTTTGATTAGATTGCAGGACTTGTTGAAAAGCTTGAGGATCAGAGCTCAACTTGGACTGGGCAAAGACAAACATCATAAAAATATACATATTCTTCCTCTTCTCTATATATTAGCTTAGCCAGGTTTAAAAGGATGTCAGTGATCAAAGTTATCACCATTTTGTCTTGGTCTTAGAGGTCTAGGATCCAAGAGGGAATTCACCTGTCCGCAGGAGGATTTTCCTGTAACAAAAATTGGCGACTCCGCTGGGGACTGAAGCTTTCAGTTTTGGTTTCCTTCCTTGGTCTTGTTTTTGGTCTTTTCTCACTTTTAGATCTTATTCACTCTTCTTAGATGTGTTGATTGGCTCCTGGATTCATCCCATACACACTAGATTTCAGAATTTTCTTGATTTCTTTTAGTTCTAGGCAAGTTTATGATTTTCTCATAGGCTAGCGCTCACCTGCCTCTACATCCATAGAACTAGCGCTCCCTTACAAGCTCCCATAGAGCGTTGCAACACTTTGGTTCCCTTGACACTAGAGCACTAGTCTTTTCTACGAAAAAACCTTTTGGGAATCCATCTCTGAGTGTAGTTTTTGTTGATTCATCTGCTCAGGGTTATCACTATCTTAGTGTGTCTTTGTTTTAGCCTCCAACCATTTGATTTCTAAGAATTGATGATGTTTTGTTTGGATTTTTGACATCTTTCTTCCTTACTTTGAGTCACTCTTCTTCTTTGAGATTTGGAGTCGATCTACTGCTTTCTTCATTTATCTTAATGAATGAAAGTTATTGTAAGGAAATTCAAAGATCTATCCAATGTTCTATTCTGATCTTTGAGGTCTTTCTTTTGAGCATTTCCTCCTATTTGAATTTTTCGTTTTCTTTTTGCAATTTTGGTTTTCTTTGTGTTTCTTGTTTGATCACAATGAGAGTGTGTTTTGCTTATGTGAAGTTTTCTTCTGATAGCTTAATCTCACAGATCTTGAAGTCTGATTAACATAGGTAGCTTTACATCAAGTTGATTATCATTCACATTTAAACAAAAGGATATATTTTCACAATTGGTTTTTGGATATTAGAACCATTTTCTGAATATTTTAGCATTATGTTGGATTCTTGATTGAGAATGATTGCATGAGGTTATTGCATCTTAGTGTTTGACAGTGAAAGGAAAATTCCTCCTCCTTCCCTTAAATAGACATCCATTGAAAGAAAAGACTGCTTATCATTTCTTATGCATGTTTTGGGGAATTGAGTCATAATTTCACCAGTTTCACTCTCATACACCTCTGAGTAAAGAACATCCACAAAAATCAATGTTAATTAAAATCGATCTAGAACATTTTGTTTTTAGAATCTTCCACCAACATTAGACTAGGATTAGTGCTTTAGATTAGGCTGTGAGTACAACTCTCCAAAGAATTCAAAACAAACATTAGCATCTTGAGATAGAAAGAGAAAATCCAATTTTCATATAAGTTTTATGGGATCCCCCTCTCACACAAGGGTTATGCATGAGCTCGCATTCGGGAGAGTTACGGATATTATCCCTCTATGGTTCAACCATTTGTAGTAGTAAGATCGTATATTGGGGTTCTTATTGAGGTTTAACTGTCTTCAATTGGTCTCGATGCTTCATGAATTCTGAATCTGTTCAAGGTTCTCTAGAATTCTACCAGTCCACTTGTTCTCAGTTCTCTCGAAGGATTTTAGACTTGTTATCCTGCCCATATGTTCAGACTGGATTGTCGATTGTACCCTCCTAGGGGTTGATTGTGAGTTGGTGTCCCTAGTAGCCATAATCTTTACGGTCTTTACATAAGGTGACGGTGAAGGGAAGTCTTCGTTGTACCTGGAACAAATGGTGGTCAAACTTACTCTAGCTCCTTAGAGGGTAAATCCAAAATTACTGTGTGGAAGCCTGCACCAAGGCATAAGTCCATTAAGCAGGTCGCCATCATAAGTGTTCCACCCGCTCATATTCTATCCCCTTCTTGACTTAATCATGCGACGTTGGATTTCATCACCAAATAATACAGTCATCGAGAGAAGGTTTTGTTTGCTTGGTTTAATTCCTAGATTTCTTAGTGTGTGTTGTTTCTTTTCATTAGTCTGACATAGATTTATTTTTTCGTTCGTTACTTAGCTCAAGAAACATTGGCCTTCGTCGTTCACGTAGGATGAAAGGGTTACCCCTAAAATATTCTGAGGGTTATCTACCTTTGCTTCCCAACTCTTTGGAAGGCCCTCCTAAGGCTCATAACGAACTAGGTTTTGAGTTTGGAAGCACACACTCTTTGGAAACATTCCGAATTGTTTTCGATTCTTTGGAATCTTTTCAACTTCCCATAAGCCTAGCTTTGAGTATTATATGAGATATGCATCTACTTTAGGTGAACTCATCTGGAGAATTTGTTGTTATTGATGATATTGAGATACCCAACAGACCCAACGCAAGATCTAGAGTAGAGGATCCAATTTTCCAAAGTGAATCATTTAGGTCTCCGGCTCATACTATTGCAACCATTGGTTTCGTTCTATCCCTTTAATAGTACATGATATGTACGGTAACCAAGGAGCGAGTCTCGATCCACCTATGGAATCACAAGTGCCTGAGACATCTGTTAGTTACACAGTACCTTTAGACCACTTTACTGGCACAACAAGTAATGTCATCACCATTGCAGACCAATTGTTGATTGGTTCTCATTCGAACCCTACCATCCAGATGGCACATTCTACTATCCCTGCCAATAATGTGACCTTATTCCAAGATCCAATTGGAACACCACTTATACCAAATCCGTCACTCCCCCCTGGGTACAAATCTTTGAATCCTTCCATTGCTAACACTGCCCAGGTTACACCCAGAGTTTTTTGACTTTTTGTTCCTGCAGGATATAATGTCGTTGTTGGTTCTATACCTACACCTTTATTTGGAGGAGATGGTCTTGGTGGCTCTAATCTAGTTGGAAGCACCAGTCATTCATTCACTTATGGTTTCCATATCCCTCAAGGCACTCAAACTCACACTGGGGGGAAACCTCAATTTGGGGGTCAACCTCAAATCGGGACACAACCTCATCTTGGGGGGCAACCTCAAACGGGAGTCCATAACCCCTTGTATGGACATAATGTGACACAAAATCCTTGGAACATTCCTTTCCCTGGAAATCCACAATTCTCTGGTGGACAACATCCTCAAGGACAAAAACAACCTTATCTTTCCCATGGGACTAATGTGTATCCTCCTCATGGAAAAAATGTTTACCCCCCCCCCTTATGGGAAAACAAATCATCAGACTTATAATCCTAAAAACCCATCAGGTTATCCTCCACTTGCACATGTTTCTCAACCATCAACGAATCCTATTTATCCTGGTCAACAACAACCGTATATAGGAGGACCTACTTGATACAATTATCCATATAACCTAGTTTATGGCCCTACTGGTATTCCTATGACATACCCGTATCACCCTTAGGTTAACTGACAATGACCCTTCCTCGCTACTTTGGATCTGCCAGACTTGTCTTGGTTGACCAATGATCCTATACTACATTATCCATTTTGGCGAGTGATTCCTGCTAAATTACCTTCCGATATTCCAAAATTTGACAGTAAACCTGAAGAAGACCCGAATAACCATGTGATGACTTTCCATTTATGGTGTTCATAAAACTCCTTAATGTACGATTCTATGTGTTTACATATTTTCCAGCAAACACTTACGGGCTCTGCATTCGAGTGGTATATTTAACTTCCACGTGGTTCTTTCCAAGATTTCAACTCCCTTGCCATGTCTTTTCTCACGCACTTTAAACTAGCTATTCGTTATGAGACGGGTATTGAACTCTTGAATTCTCTTTGTCAAACCAACTCCATGCATATCTATGATCGCATTCATGAGTGGAAATTACGACGAAGGTTGATCAAAGCAATCATTCCTGACTAATTATTGGAAGAGTGGTTCACTAAATCACTTTTACCCTTGATTTCTCGTAACATCGCTATGGGTGGCATAGTCAGCGAGGAAGAAGCCATTGCTCGGACTCAGTACTTAGATTTAGTTTATTCACAATCTAGTAATTTATATGATTTGATCCCAAATGCTATGCGTGGCACTACCAATCCATACAAACCTTCATCTTCATCTCATGTGGATGGTGTTATCGGCTCCGTCAAGACCCGATCTGCTTCCCAGTTGACTGGAACTACAAATCGCTCTTATTTGGCACCCACTCCTAGTTCGACCTCACTCTCCTCTACCTCTCCCCGCACTCAAGTCCTTGAGGTGAATGAAGTTCATTCTACCCCTTCACAACAATCTGGAGGTAAGAATAAGACAAAGAATAAACCAAAAAAGAATAATAACAATGAAAAACCCAACACTCAAACTCTACCACCTGCTACTGAAAAGAAACCACGGAGGAAACCGAAATTCCCATGTCTGATTTGTGGTGACGATCACTACACATGATATTTTCCACATCGTGATGAAGTGGAAAAACTTTTTAAAGGAAATTCCCAACCCATCGTGCTTACACAACCATTTCCTCAGCAATAATATATGGTTTCTCAAACCCCTTCTTTAGAGGGAAGTTCCAGCCATCCATTCTAATGATGAAGCCTCGACGAGTTCTCACATTTATATGTTTAGTGGAATTTATTTAACAATTCACTATATGACTTACAACAGACCAGTTAAACCTGACAAAGAAAAAGTCTCTAGCGGTTCTTTAATAGATCCATCTCCTAGGACCATTAGTTCTCCTTCTGCTAGTCCTCCATCTAGGTCACTACAAATAGAGAAGCATGCTTATGAATCTATACTATGCCCTCCCAAGAGAACCATCTGTAAATCTACTTTCAATCCTATTTCATGAGTCATCCAAAACTACAACATTGTTGAATATTTGGCCCAAGCCCCATGTGCTATGTCTGCACTAGAAGTTCTACAACATTGTCCCAGTCAATGTAGAACACTCTTGGCTGCCATTGCACTTTTGATCCCGAGTCGTCTAATAACATCACGTTTAACCTGTACAATTTTAAGTCACGACTCTCTCTCCAACTCACTTTTTAGATTGATGTTATGGTTCATAATCAACATATTCATCGCACTATACTGGATGAGAGAGCTTCTACTTGTGTCATGTCGTTAGCATGTTGTAAAGGGTTAAAATAACCTGCACTTAACCAATCTCCTATGATGTTATGAGCATTCGATGGGCAAGGTTTCCTTCCTCATGGACTCTTGCAGTCCCTAGTCATTCCGTTGGGTGGAAAAACCATCTCTGTTGAAGTCAAGGTAGTCGATGCTCCTCTCGATTACAACTTACTACTTGGAAGAAGTTGGTTTTATGCTATGACTATCATCGCCTCTTTGGTGTTTCGATGCGTACAATTTCCTCATCAAGTTAAAATTGTAACTATTGACTAGTTAGATTATTGTACACCCAATCCTCGCACTCCCGCTACCAACAATATTCCTTTATTGGGAGATCACAAGATCACATATGAAAGTGTTGGTGTAGGATTGTTAAAATATTCCACCCTTATGGGTACCTTCCTTGCACCTCTTCCTCCTACCACGCATCATATTGCCACAATCAATATGATTTTGACTACGGCTTATCAGTGTTTAGAATCATCTGATCCTTGGATTGTGCCTAGTCCTTTGGAGTTCGATGCACTAGGTGACACCATGCCACTTAGTCCAACTGAGGCTTCCTATGTTGCTATTCAATCAACCTCTCCTTCTTCGGATGACCAACATCTATTAGCACCTAACACTTACTCGATGCCATATTGGTTGAATTCCTTGTCATCTGCATTTGACTACATTTCCCAAATTTTTCCTTCCGACGAATCTATTATGGAAATTCTTAGCATTGACGAAGTACCTTGGGATGATAACCATCATGGACCTTCTTTTCTTCCACCTCTCGAAGAAATCCAGGAAGATATACACTCTATCCTCCCCCCTCCCGATGTTGTTGACTTTCCACAATCTCCTATACTTACCCAGGATACTCTTTCTGAGGGGAATTTAGGCTACATTTATTCTACGATTGTTATTGATATTTCAATTAAAGAGGGTGTTGTGGAAAATATTAATCTCGGCACTAATTGTTCGCCCGAGGAGGTGGTTTCTTATATCTCCTTATTCAAAGAATTTTTCCATGTATTCACTTAAAGCTATGAAGAAATGCCAGGAATCCATCCTTCGATCGTTGTGCATGAAATTAAAACTTACCCAGGTGTTAAACCTATTCAACAGAAACTCCGCTCGGTTCATCCTAAGAAAACTGTGACTATTAAGGCAAAATTTTAGAAATTATTAAAATCTAGCTTCATCTATCCTGTCCCCTTGATGGAATGGGTCTCTAATATTGTTCCGATCACTAAAAAACAAGGTACCATTCATGTCTTTGTTGATTATAGGGATCTCAATAAGGCTTGTCTGAAAGTCAATTACCCTACACCCTTCATCGACCAGATCATAGATAATTGTGCTGGGAGCGTGATTTTCTCTTTCATGGACGGGTTCTCCGGATACAACCAGACTGACATTTTACCCGCTGATCAACATAACACAACCTTCTTCTGCCCGTGGGGAAATTTCTCCTATCGGAAACTACCATTTGGCCTCAAAAACGTTGGTTCTACATTCCAGCGGTCTATGTCATATTCTTTCCACGATATCAAACATATTGCGGAACCTTGCCTTGACAATTTACCTACCCATTCATCTAGTTGATCAGACCATATTGGTCATCTATGGGCTATTTTTCTTCGATGTCGATTCTACCGTATTCATTTGAACCCACATAAGTGTATATTTGTTGTCGAATCAGGTCGACTCCTTGGTTTCGTTGTCTCGAAAGACGGGATTCGGGTGGATACTTTAAAGATTAAATATATTCTTTCTTTACCTCCACCTAATAATTTGACCCAACTCCAAAGTATGTAGGGAAAATCAAACTTTATTCGTCGTTTTATATGTAACTACATTGAGATTACCAAAGGATTTATGCAATTGTTGTAGAAGGACACTCCTTTCATCTGGGATGACACTGCTCAACGATCTTTTGAATGTCTTAAGCATGCATTGACCAACACACCTCTGTTACATCCTCGGAATTATGCGAAGGAATATATCCTTTACTTAACAGCCTCTACTTCCACTATTTCTATGGTGTTAGTTCAAGAGGACCCTCACGGTGAAGAACATGTGATATATTATCTGAGAAAAAGTCTATTTGGTCCCGAGCTCCGATATTCGTATGTTGAAAAGCTAGCTTTGGCAGTTGTCATCGCTGTCCAGATATTTCTCCATTACATCTTGCTATGCACCACCACAGTTATCGCAGACTCGAACCCCATGTATCATATTATGACATGTCAAGTTCTTGGGGGAAAATATTCC
Organism: Picea mariana; assembly: GCA_032191745.1. Classification (NCBI taxonomy): domain Eukaryota; kingdom Viridiplantae; phylum Streptophyta; class Pinopsida; order Pinales; family Pinaceae; genus Picea; species Picea mariana. The sequence continues at coordinate 60,937 of JASDQU010308949.1, read as the reverse complement.
AAATGGATCATCATCCTTCATGAATTTGATCTTGAATTTGCTAAGTCCAAAGCCAAAAAATCCTTGGTGTTTGCAGACCATCAAACCTGCAACCATCGTCAACAAAAGACCATTAGTCATGCTACATTAACAATTTTTTGGGTAATTCAAACTTTCAAATCACTTTGTTTTTTCTTATCATGTCAACGCCCCCTTAATCCTTTGATCAGAGGGTTAGCGCTTCCCCAATGGGCTCACCAGAGCGTTACAATTTTTCATAGCTCCCCCCCTAGCTTTTTAGAGGAGCGTCGAGCCCTTTTGGATTTTTTTGTGCATTATGGCAACACCCCCTTAATCCTATGAACAGAGAACTAGTGCTCTCCCCACAGGCTTAGAAATGCGTTTCAAAATCGAATAGTTCTACCCCTATCCATTTAGGGGAGTGTCAAGACTCTTTGATGCTTAGATCCTTCCAGGGCATCAATTTTAAAGCAAAAAAATTATCTAAAAATGAATTTCAAACCATGCAAAATGTTTGGAAGAAGTAAAGGACCAACCTGATCCAGATGGAGGAAGAAATGGATGACTGCAACTCCGACACCAATGAGTCCAAGAATCTCCCTCCAAAGTCAATTTATCCACTACTAGAAGTCTTGGCACAAATGAATTGGTAAAAGACAATTTTTACCTTATATTACTGTTGTAGGAAAATCTGCCTGCGGACAAGTAGATCGACCTCTAGGGCTTGACCTTAACCCTAGATAGAAAAGTACTTAACGTGGACACTGAATTTCTCTCAAATCTATCTAAGCCTAATGCATGAGAAGGAAGGATGTTAGAAGTACCTTTTAACCGACGTTTGTCCCTTCACGCTCCGAGTCGCGCTCCAATCCTTTGCTCCTCACTGAGGTCTGTGGAC
>JASDQU010308949.1:1833-12795 GCA_032191745.1 Picea mariana | reverse complement strand
TGTGTCATAGTGGTGGTCTAGAGTGATCTGGACACACATCGACAGTTACAGGAATAAACTGCCACCTAGTCTAGTCTCTCGGGAATTTATGAGAGTTAACTGCCACCTAGTCTGAGTTAATTAGTCTCTCAGTCTTCAGTTAACTAAATGAAATAGAGTGAAGTGATGAGGAGATCAGGGAATCATGAGTAATGTGCTAGTATTTTGATAATCCCAAGGATAATGAGCATTAGTTAGTGATGATCCCAATGTGGCATCTAGACTCCACTCAACTAGTCAAACTGAAGTGTGAATTGAAGAAAATATTCTCCATAGACTATAGGAGATTGAATAATGACTAGTAAACATAGGGAAAACCTTAGGAATAAGAATTCCTAGGTGTGTGTGAAGTATCTCCAACACCCCCCATGAACATCACTATGGTGAAAATAAAGAATGGACCCGGGGAACGAGGCCATGTTAGGTACCCAAATACAAAAGATACATTGAAATAAATGAGGAAAGAGGGAAAAACGCATGGGAAACCCCCCCCTCAAAGTACAATGTATGTAAAAAAAAGAACCAACAGTTGCTAGGAAATTGTGTCCTTCACTCCAAGAGGACTACGTAGAGAATGGAACTTTTTCTCAATGGAGGTCTTGGTGAAGATGTCTACAGTTTGTTCTGTTGAAGGATAGAACTGTAGGTCAATGATCCCCTCTTGTAATAAGTCCCCAATATAGTGCATGTGGATCTCGATGTTCTTCGTCTGCTTCCTCTTAACTGGATTTCTGCAGAACTTCAAAGTGCTCTGGTTGTCACACCAGATGATGAATGACCTATGAAACAGAATGCCCAAATCAGTGAGAAAATGGTGTAGCCACATAGCCTAAATGGTTATGTTAACTACCCCTCTGTACTCTTCCTCTAGTGAGGATAGAGAAATAGTAGCATGTTTCTTGCTCGACCAACATATAGCCCAAAAACCAAGACTAAGTGAGTAACCAGATGTGGACTTGTGATCAATGCTATCACCATCCCAGTCAGAATCAGTGAACCTGATGAGGTCCAATGTAGAGTCCGCGGCATAGTGAATCCCAAAGTTGATGGTGCCCTGTACGTATATAAAGATATGCTTTGCAACCTTCCAATGTAGCTCATACGGCTCCTGCATGAACTTGAAGACTACTCCAACTGCATAGGAGAGGTTTGTTCTAGAGTGTGTGAGATACAAAAATATCCCCACTAGTTGTCTATACAGTGTGTTGTCCACCATTGGAGTATCCATGTAATCCTCAATTTTGACTCCTGATAGTAAAGGAATCGGGCTAAACTTGCAGTGTGTCATGTGAAATATCTCAAGGAGATCTCATGCATACTTGGTCTGAGACACTTTGATGCCTGATGCATCCTGATTGATCTTGATTCCAAGGAATAAATGTAGTGGACCCATATCCGGCATCAAGAACCTGTCATGCAAAATCCTCTTGACTACAGCAATCGTTGAAGTTGAACAATCGGTGATCAATGAATCATCAACATATATAACTAGGAGTAGAAGTGAATCAACCGTCCTGATCCTATAAACATTTGGGTTTGACTTACAACATAAAAAGTTTTTTGACAACAAGTAGGAGTCCATATTGGCATACCATGCCCTCGGGGACTGCTTGAGTCCATAAAGAGACTTCTTTAGTCGACAGACCAAAGATGAATCATGCAAAAATCCCTGAGGTTTCTCCATATATATCTCCTTAGAGAGATCGTTCTGAAGAAATGAATTCTTCACACTCATCTGATGGACTTACCATCTCTTGGATGCCACAATAGAAAGTTCCAAACGTATGGAATCCATCTTCGCTACTAGAGCGAAGGTCTCATCATAGTCAATGCCATGCACCTGTTGAAATCCTCTGGAAACTAGCTTGGCTTTGTATCTTCTAATCTATCTATATGTTGCGCTCTTGATCCTGTAGACCCATCTACACCTAATAAGTTTCCTTCCTAAAGGAAGGGGAGTCAAATCCCAATTCTGGTTCTCGAGGAGGGAGTTGTACTCCTCCTGCATGGAAGATTCCAAAAAGTGATTCCTGGAAGCCTTGCCATAAGAGTGTGTATATGAAGACTGAACTAAGAAAATATGCATGGGTGGCATCATTTCAGTGGTAGTGAGTGCAAGAGGAGGCTCCTCAATATCAGATCAATTCCTCTTGGTATCAGCTGGATCCCCAACAAGATCTCCTACATCCTGAAGATTATTCTTGGCCCATTTGGGCCTCAACTCTGGCTCTAGATATGCAACTGCATCTGCGTGCACTAACTTTGCATATGATAGTACCGAATCGGTATCTCAATCATCTGAATCCTCTGAATCAAAACTCCCATCTGAAGAAGAGTCGACATGTACATTCCCATAATCTCTTAAGGTGGAAGAACAAAAGTATATGCATGTGACTGTTGAGGTACATGTGAGACACTTTCCCCATATTGAAAACCATGCTCAATAATGAGTCGTCCCAAGGAAATATCAATGAGTCTGTATCCCTTCACACCGTCAGGGTATCCAACAAAGATACACTTTGTGCTCTATGGATCAGATCCTTCCTTTTCTCAGAGGGAATCCTGGTCCATGCACAAGAACCGAATATGCGAAAGTGGGTCACTTCTAGTTTGAGGCCATTCCAAGCCTCGTAGGGGGTATTATCCTTGAAATATATATGGGGGCATCTATTTTGGATGTAGGTTTCCCAATTAAGTGTTTCAACCCATAATCTCTRTGGAAGTGACTTTGCATGTAGCATGCAAGATGCCATCCATTTTAGCAATCTATTTTTCTGCTCAACAACTTCGTTTTGTTGCGGTGTATAAGGATCTRTGAGTTGCAACTAAATCCTATTCTCAAGACAAATAKTTTTTATTTCATGGTTGACATACTCTCCCCCATTATCTGTTTGGAGGAMTTTTATCTTGTTTCCTGACTATGTTTCAACAAGGGCTTTGAAATCTTTGAGGTGTTGAAAGACCTCTGATTTTTTCCTGAGAAAGAAAATCCATGTGAAGCGTGAGAAATAATCAACAAAAATGAGCACGTACCTTGATTTACTAATTGATGGACGCAAAAAAGGGCCCATGAGGTCACTATGGATCAGATCTAAAGGAAACAAAGCCTTCCGAGTCTTTCCTTTATCGAATTTCTCTTGAGAGTGTTTTCCAGGAATACATCCCTCACAAATTCCTTTTGAGAAGTGGATGTTAGGTAGACCATCAACCATTCCTTTCTTGCTAATTTGTTGCATATATCTGAAATTCAAATGCCTGAACCTTTCATGCCATATATTACTGCTTTCATCAGCATGGGTAATCAGTAATGTAGAATCTGGTTCAATAAATTCAGAAAATGTGTAGAGTTTGGATTGATGATTTACCTCACTGGTAGAAACTTTGTAATTGGTTTGCATGTCATAGATATCCATTACATCAGGTGTGAATATGACTCTCTTTTCAATGCCATATTTTTTCATCTGATATACATAGAGAAGATTGAATAAGAGTTTGGGAATGCATAGCACATTCTCAAAGCTCCCATTTGTGAGTTTAATTCTTCATTTTCCAGTGACCTTGACCTGAGAGTTGTCCCCCATTAGAATAGGACGACCTTTGCATGCATCCAATGAAGAGTGAACTTATTTTGTGGCTGCCATGTGGTGTGATGCTCCTGAATCTAGAATCCAAGTATTGGGAGAGGAGTTCATGGCAATCAAAGCATGGATATAATTACCTTTCTTGGGATTTTGATCTTCTGGCTTCTTCTTCTTGGCACCCTTGGGGATGTGATATCGAAGGTTGTTTAGTTGAATTATTTGGGCCATTTGATATATCTGTTTCTGCATACATGTGGATTCTGAATGGAATCCTTTATGGCAGTATGTGCATTTCTCCCATTTTCTTCCCTTTCCACCTTTGGATCCGGAGGCATCATTGAAGGGTTTTGAGTACCCTTCCTTATTTGGATTTGCATGTGCTTTCCTCTTGTGTTTGTATTTATATTTCTGATTTGGATTATTTATACCATCTTGTACAACAAGTGCATGCGCCTTTGGGCCTTTGATTTTTCCCATGTTGATAAGCTTGTTCTGCTCTTGTGTCAGAGATTCAATAAAGACCTCAAGAGATGCAATCTTCCAGGTGGCTCCAGAGGTGAGCCTAAATGAATGGAATGTGGATACAAACACTGATTATTTCAGACTAAGTTTTTAGAGAATGGTAAGAACCATTTGTTTCTCCTCCTTAGATTTATCAACCCCACAAGCATTGAGTTGCAACATCAAATCCTTATATTTGGTAAATAAATCTTGGAGATTTTCGAAGATTTTTGGATCCAAAGTGAGCAATTCCACCTCAAGCATGCATCCCCTCATCTAGTCTTGTTTTCCAAAAATCCCTTTCATGGTGGTCTAGGATTCATTGGGGGTTTTATAGCAGGATAAGTGAAAGATGAGTTTAAGAGAAATGAGACTTCAAATAGTTCCAAACGCTTCATCCATTCGATTTAGATACTTGGATTTTTCTATGGCTGATGTGGGTTCGGTATTTGTTTTCATGGTTAGCCTGTATAATCCTTTGCTTCGAAGATGCACTATCATATTCTCCTTCCATGCAAAGAAATTGTACGGTGTAAGAATGAATTCTTTTGGAAATTGCATTTTTATGTTGTCTTCAATATTCGGTACCTGCAAAAATAATATGGTGTGTCTTTTTCCTAGAAATTAGTCGTCTTTGATACCATGTAAATGTGGATGAACCTGCACAGATAAGATCTAGCTAGAAAAAATACATACACAGTTTGGAGAGAAATGAGAAAAGAGAGAAATGGGATAGAAATAATGGAAGAATTCTATTAACCAAATGAATGAATGATAATTTACACATGTTATAATCTGTATAAATCAACTAATGCACCATAGTGGTGGTCTAGAGTTATCTAGACACACACCAACAATTACAGGAGTAAACTGCCACCTAGCTAGTCTCTCAGAAAGTTACGAGAGTTAACTGTGACCTAGTCTGAGTTAACTAGTCTCTCAGTCTTCAGTTAACTAACTGAAATTGAGTGAAGGGAGGAGGAGATCAGGGAATCATGAGTAATGCACTAGTATACTAATATTCCAAGGACAAATGCACATTAGTTGGTGATGATCCCAATGATGCATGGTGATGATCCCAATGTGGCATCTAGACTCCACTCAACTGATCAAACTAAAGTGTTCACTGAAGAGAATATTCTCCATAGACTATAGGAGATTGAATAATGACTAGTAAACATAGGGAAAACCTTAGGAAAAATAATTCCTAGGTGTGTGTGAAGTATCTCCAACAAAAAGTGCATTTGGAATGTTTGAGGAATAACTAGTTATCCTGAAGTAGTTGTAGGGATTTATCAATATGCTCCATATGTGCTTCCCAAGTCTTTCTATAAATAAAAATATCATCAAAGAATACAAGCACAAAGTTGTATAGAAAAGGTTTAAAAATATTGTTCATGAGGCTATGAAAAGTGGATGGTGTATTGCAAAGACCAAAATGCACCACAAAAGACTCATAATTTCCTTCATGTGTGTAGAAGGCAATATTAGGAGTGTTTACCTCCTTCATCCATATTTGGTGATATCCCAAGTGGAGATCCAATTTAGCGAAGAACTGGGCACCATGAAGCTCATCCAAGATGTTATCATTGAATAGGAATTAGGGAAATTTGTCTTTGAACATAAAATTATTAAGAGAAATAAAGTCATGACACGTGTGCTAGTTGCACTCTTTCTTCAATACCAAGATGAGTAGGGGATATTACTAGGATGTATCACATCTGTCTCCAACAATTTTTAATTTATCTTTTCAATTTCATTCTTTTGTGCAAAAGGATTTCAATAGGGATGCATATTGGGTGGTTGATTACTTGGACTCAATGGGATGTCATGAACATGCTCACCCCTTGGAAGAGGTAATCCATGATATGTTTCAAATACCTGTAGATGTTTATTCAAATCCAATTATAAATCAAGGTGAACTTATGTGAGGACTTGTCCATAACTTGGATGGAATTGAATTAGGGAATATTGCTTGAGTGACCTTTATTCGAGAGCTTTTCCATATGGTAGGAGCTATTAATTTTTGGTGAGCCAGATTGGAGACCTTTGAGTGAGTGTTTACGACTCTCTTTATTCAAGCTCATGTATAATTCCTTGAAATATTGTTTTTTCAGTCACTTGGAAAAATGAGAAGGAAAACCAACAATTTGGTTTGAAATCCGGTAGGAATCATTTTGGATTGATGAGATCGCAGATACTAGATTTTAAAATTGTACAATCTGGTTGTAGTAGGGGTATTCAATGATGCTAAATCCATTTCTTTATTAAAAATAACAATCTCATCAAATCCAAAATTGCACTTTCAACAAAGATTGCCTTGTCAAATTATGGTGATGGAAAACCTTTAAAAATTCAAAATCATTAAACATTTAACATTCTTCCACTTCATATATTTAACAAAATGATAAATAGGTTAGGTATTGATATGTCCAATTTAGAAGAAGGAAGTTTTTTATGATTATTCGGTAAAAGAACAATTTCTTGTATGAAAGAGGGATTCACATCTCTCAGCCCATATTAAAGTTGGTATTTATCTATTAATATTAAGTGAGGGTTTATAACTCTCACAACTAGTTTTATATTTAAAAGGGGGAAAGAAAAAGACACAAACAAAGAACTCATATATTATTTACAAAACAAAACACAAACATAATCCAAATAAAATATTTTGAAGCCTAGTTGGTCATAAACGTTGGGGTCTAATAATGGATGCCAAATACCTCCCAAGATTTCATTCATGCACCAAACTTATGAATCCTCATGTCTAAAATCTCTAATATCGATTATCTTTGATTTTGAAAATATGAAATCAAATAATGATGTTTTTTTTCTTCATATAATATATATCTCAAGGAAATCCATTGTACACTTTCCCTCATTTCAAAAATAATATTTAAGGTAAATCAAATTCTTCACGACTCAAAACCAATGCATCAATATATACTTATTAAAAACTCAAACATGTTACTACTAAGAATTGATTTTGGATGAAAAAAATAACACTCATTTCTTCAACTATCCAAACTAAACTTATTAACAAAATATAATAATATATTATTATTTTATACATTAACATACATTCTCTATAATTTAAAATTATATGGAAGTCTTTGAATTCAACTAATAATTCATGTACAAAATGAAAACTCAATAAAATCTGAATATATGTCATTATCATAGCAATCTCCACTATTACAGAATCTCCATCCCCCATTGTAAAACCACTTTAAGAAAGAGTGTCATTGTCCCCACGCAAAGAGAAAATCACAGGCACCTTCCAATAGAAGGAAATCTAACTTTTTTGATTGTGTCACATGGATCACCAACTTTCCAATTAGATTTTATGTTAGGACATTTGTACATGGAGAAGTTGATGAATAATCACATGCCAAGTTGCGTATATAAGTGGGTCCACCAATTATAAAGCCAATGACTATAGGCCGAAAGTTCCATGCCAAAGAAGAAATCATTGTCAAACTCTACAATTGTGTGCACGTTACTATCCATTATTATAATCGGAACAACCATAGATTTCAAAGCGGTGCATTAATGAATGTTGAGTTCTAAACATTCTATCAACATATTCTTTAAATATCCCTAATAACATATACATCTCTTATTTATATATATATATATATATATATATATATATATATATATATATATATATAAAGCTGTTGCTTCTTTAACAACATAAAATAATATTCATATTATATAAATGATTTTAAGAAATAAGAATTAAAGATGATTCAAAATGGATCATTTTATAATTTATTTATTTTATTACTTTTTGGTAAAAAAATTGAATCTATTGGTTTGTAAGTTCATTTTAGAGATAAGTCTTGTTTTGATGATTTGAGATTCAAAAACTTTTGAAATCTATTTTAGTTCTTGAATAACTTTTTTTGGGGTTAAATATTTGCAAACAAAGTTTGCAACCTCTCAACATTATTCTATACTTTCAAAGCTTTCCAATGATGCAAACATCACCTCAATCCTATTGACTTATTGAGTGGATGTGCTGTTAGCTCACATTACTTACACATGTGGAGCAACTCCATAGTGAGTGCACTTTCTTTGTATTTGTATTCCATAACTAAGAGGAAAAGAACAAGACACGAACCTCACTTGACAATCCAGTTTTTCCAATATTTGAATTTCCTAGAATACATCTTGTGTTCATTGTGTAGATGGTGTGTTATTTTCCTCACTTCTTTCATTTCAGTTTCAGTTTATTTCAACATTTTATGTACTAAATTATTAATATTAAATCTAAAGTAAAATATTGAAGACATTATAAAATTTATTGTAAGGAACTATACCATCAAAATAGTTTACAAGTCAAAGGATAAATACAATGTCCATAATTTACATTGTTAAAGATAAAAACAATAGTTTATAAGTCAAAGGATAAATACAATGTCCATAATTTACATTGTTAAAGACAAAAACAATGTTTAACTAGGTTTTACATTATTATTATAGGACAAAGTAAAATATTATTACTAAGGTTTTGATTAGTTGTTAAAGTAGGAGTGGTAATATTATTCATGAAGTTTAATTCCTTCATTAGTGTAGTATGCTTATTTCTCTAAAAACAAATCTCATAATCAATATAAATACTTAAATAAAGTAATAAATAAAACGTTTAAGTTTAAATTATTTATTTATGATTCATTATATACATAAATAATTAATTTTTAAATATAAAAATATTGAATAATAATGAAAGAAAAATGTAACAAAACTTATAAATAAAATAAAATTTAATAATGAAAATAATATAATATTTTTTATTATATAAGAATGGATAACAATTTGTAAAATAAATTATTAAATAAATTACCTAATAAATAATAAATAAGTAGTAAATATAATTTTTTTATCATATAAGAATGAATAACATTTTTGGAAAACAAATTATTAAATAAGTCAAATAATATGGGAGTAATTTTAAAATAAAGAAGAGAACATTAATGTTTAAAATGAAGGAATACATCATAAGCTTATGATTTATTATAGATATTTATTTAAGGATTTTAAAAATTTAAAATAAAAAATTTAAAATTATATTTTTTCAACAAAAATTTAGTTGAGATAAAAAAAAACTTACTATCAATTTTTAATTTTAATTTTAGTTGAGATGAATGTATTTAGTTTTACAATTTAATTTTTAATAATGAAAAACATTTCAAAAAATTAAGTTTTAGGATTAGCCCTCGTAATAAAGTCCATCATGAGAAAGTACAGAAAAAAGTTTTTTAAAAAATCTTTAAAAATACATAAATGAAAAAGCATTAATATAATATAATGCAATTTATAATATTGACATGGAAAAAAAAATATATATGATAGACGAGGAAAGAAGGGATAACTCACATCAACAAAGACAAAGAGTAAATGGATAATGTCACCAATGAGTAAACATAAGAGAAATAATGATACATAAGAGATTGATATAAGAAGTTGAAAAGGTAGTTATAAAAATTAAATAAAATAATAGTCATTTGAGACAAATAAGAAGAAGTTGAATAAAAAATCATGAGTAAAAAATCAATTAAAAATAAAATTAATAAAACAATAAAAATTTAAAATTATAAATTATGTTTTATATAAAAGTATGAAATTTATAAACTATTTATATTTTAAATATTAACCAAAACAAATAGAGCATTTCCTTAAATTAAATAGAGTGTAGTGCACTGTATAATTGTGACAATATACAAGTATTGTAAGATTAACAAAAGGATGTGAGAATTGAGTCCCATGCCTTACCAACTTCAACTGAATTTAAAAGGGGTCGGGTAGAATTCTATGTAAAAGGCCATTAAAATAAAAACAATTCGAATTATTTAGTCAATTATGAAGGAATAAGGGTCATTTTTTAAAGAGATTCTCCATGGTTGGTGTTATGATTTATTCGATGAGTAAGGATGTGTATGATTTACTTAAGGGGCTGAGTCACAACTTTAGTCAAAGGACCATAGTTAGTAATTTTTTTAAAGAGATTTTGTAATGATAGTTGATTTCAAGGTCAATGCTATGATTTGTTGGAAGGAAATCATGGAATTTGCTAAAATGGAATCCTGGAAATATATGTCAGTTTTAAAATAAAAAAATGTTATTCATATTTGTTGAAAAAAAATAAAAAACAAAATACCTCAATCACATTTAGTATGGAGTTAGTATATCAAGTTTTAATTTATCGAGTAGGAAATAGCAACTCATTATCAATTTAGGAATTATAGGTAACCAATATATGTATTATAGATATAATATTACATAATTTGTAGATTTTTTATTTATTTATTGTTTTATATAAGTTGGATGTAATTATTATTTTAATTTTATTTTATTTTTTTTTAATTTTATGATGATGATGATGATTATTAACGTTCATTAAGACTGGATTGGTTTATCGGACCTTAAGAGGGTAAGTGATTACTTGTGATTCTTTAGAATTTTGTTTGCTTGAAAGGCATTAAGAGAAGCTTTTGTTGAGTTAAGATGTTAGGAAGGCTGGTAGTGTGACAAATATTTTGAAAATGAGATCTAATATGGGTATAGGTTGGACAATCTAAGAGAAAGTGCTTTTCATATTCAACCTTCTTCGTGTCACAAAGGTGACACACTCTTTCATCCCATGACGTTTTAGGAATTGATCAACACCTAGTTTCACTATGGAGCTCGTGAGAATTTGTTCTTATCTTAGCAATGCTTATTTTTTTCTTTACACTTGGCAAAACAGATAGATAATTTTGATCTTCTAGATTAGGGTTGATTACATCTTTATAATACCTTAATTTTCTTTTTTCCTCTAACTCTTTATCACACCACA